>JAXQQM020060295.1:0-44304 GCA_034641835.2 Pinus albicaulis
GCTGAGGAAGAAGAGGACCATAGCCACGAACTTCGACTATTTACAGCCGATTGTGCCCTTTCAGCTTCAAAGGGAGATGAGGACGACATATGGTATGTCGACTTTGGCGCATCCTCACATATGACTGGTAAGAAGGACTGGTTTGAATGTCTTGAAGAAACTTCATGTGGGTCGAAAATTTATTTAGGGGATGATAGTGGATATGAGA
Organism: Pinus albicaulis; assembly: GCA_034641835.2. Lineage (NCBI taxonomy): Eukaryota > Viridiplantae > Streptophyta > Pinopsida > Pinales > Pinaceae > Pinus > Pinus albicaulis. The sequence continues at coordinate 209 of JAXQQM020060295.1, forward strand.
TCAAAGGATATGTTGACATTCCGGTAAAATTACCTAGCGGTAACATTAGACACCTTAAAAATGTATTGTATGTGCCCGGAATTAAGAAAAATTTGATCTCTGTCTCAATGATTACTGATCAGGACATGCAAGTTCAATTCTTTAAGACTAACTGTGTCATAAAGGATAGCCAGATGGAAACAGTTGCAACAGGAGTGCGTGTGGGGAGCTTGTACAGATTAGACGTGAAAATTATGACAAAGCAAGCAATGGTTGCAACTGGATCGACAGCTGAAGATCTCTGGCATCAGAGATTTGGCCATCTTAATCTGCAAGACCTCATCTTACTTCAGAGAAAAGGTATGGTTGATGGACTCCCTGTTTTCCATAATGTTAATTTCGATTGTGATGGATGTGCATTAGGGAAAATGCATAGAGAAGAGTTCCCTTTGCATGTTAATGGAAAAGAAAGAGATGTCTTAGAACTGGTGCATACTGATATATGCGGACCTATGCAGACTAGGTCATTAGGAGGTGCATATTATTTTCTCTTATTTACAGATGATTGCACTAGGTTTTCTTGGATATACTTTCTGAGTAAAAAGAGTCAGACTTTTCAGTATTTTAAAGAGTTTAAATCTATGGTAGAAAACCAGACAAGAAAAAGGATAAAAATTCTCCGCTCAGATCAAGGGGGAGAATACAGGTTGGGAGAATTCATGAACTTCTGCAAGCAGCATGGGATTATTCAACAGTTCACAGTGCCCCACACTCCTCAGCAGAATGGAGTGGCAGAACGAAAGAACAGAACTCTTGTGGAGTGCGCAAGGAGCATGCTTCAAGGTAAGGGTCTTTCAAATGGTTTTTGGGCAGAAGCTATTAACACTGCTGTGTATTTAAAGAATAGGAGTCCTACTAGATGTCTAGGCTTCAAAACCCCTTTTGAAGCATTATTTGGATTCAAACCAGCAGTGAGTCATTTAATAATATTTGGGTCAAAAGCTTATGCTCATATACCTAAGGCAGATAGGAAGAAGTTAGATCCAAAAGCCTTGAAATGTATCTTTGTTGGATATGGCACTGAGTTCAAGGCATATAAGTTATTTAATCCTGTGACTCATAAGGTTTTTGCAAGCAGAGATGTCATATTTCATGAACAGGTAGAAGAAGGAAAGGATGAATCTAACAGTGATTGGCACATTCCATTGCTAATGGAAGAAAACAGTGAGGAAGATGAAGTGCAGGAGCAGAAACAAGAAGAAGAAGTAACAGGTAATGTAATCAATGATGCAAGCCCAGAGAAGGCTGAAATAGACAGATTTGAGGTAAGTCCCCTACCAAGGAGATCAAGTAGGAAGACTCAATTACCATCCAGATTGAAAGACTATGCATTAATGACAAACATTTTAAACATTGTAGAACCTGCAAATTATGAAGAAGCAAGTAAATCCGATGCATGGAGGGCTGCAATGCATGAGGAAATAGAATCAATAAACAAAAACCATACTTGGGATTTGGTTGAATTGCCTAAAGGTAAAACCCCCATAGGATGAAAATGGCTGTACAAACCTAAAATAAATGCAGATGGGAGTATAGAAAAACTTAAAGCTAGACTGGTAGCAAAGGGTTACTCACAGCAAGAGGGAATAGATTTCGATGACACCTTTGCTCGTGTAGCCAAATTAAACACCATTAGAATGCTAATTTCCTTAGCAACAAAACATAAATGGCAGCTACACCAGCTAGATGTTAAGTCTGCATTTCTGAATGGTGACTTGAAAGAAGAAATTTATTTAGTTCAGCCTGAAGGTTTTGTGAAAAAGGGGCAAGAACATCTTGTGTGTAAATTGAAAAAGGCACTTTATGGTTTAAAACAGGCACCCAGGTCGTGGTATGAGAAGATTGACTCATTTTTTGTACAGCATGGCTTTCATAGGAGCTTGAATGATCCAAATCTGTATACCAAGTTTAATAAACAGAGGCAAATCATTTTGATTTGTTTGTATGTAGATGATATGATCATAACAGGGGATGCTAACAATCTGATCAAAGAAATCAAACAGCAGATGTCACAAGTGTTTGAGATGAAAGATCTCGGAAATCTACATTACTGCTTGGGATTGGAGGTATGGAAAGATTCTGGACAGACTTTTCTTACACAAGGAAAGTATGCCAGAAGCTTGCTGGAAAAGTTCAGAATGGAGCAGTGCAGATCAGCAGCAACACCATTGCAACAGAACTTAAAGTTGAGCAGTGACGATGGTACTAAAAAGGTGGATGCCACTATGTATAGACAGCTAGTTGGAAGTTTGATATATCTCACTACAACTAGACCAGATTTGGCATACTCTGTTAGTATGTTGAGCCAGTTCATGTCGAAACCACTTGAAAGTCACTGGGTCGCAGCAAAAAGTGTATTGAGGTATCTTAGTGGTACTAGTAATTATGGTATTTTGTACACTGTCAATTCTGATGTTACTTTAGCAGGTTTTTCAGATTCAGATTGGGCAGGTAACTTGGATGATCGAAGATCTATCACAGGTTACGCTTTTGGCATTGGATCCGGGGTCATAGCATGGAGCAGCAAAAAGCAAAGCACTGTAGCCTTATCTTCATGTGAAGCTGAGTACCAAGCATTGTGTGCAGCCACATGTGAAGCTATCTGGTTGAGAAGACTTCTCAACGATGCAGGAGAAGAACATAAAGAATCAACTATCATTAAAACTGACAACCAGAGTACCATCAAGCTTGCATACAATCCATTTTTTCATAAAAATACCAAGCACATCGACACTCAGTTCCATTTTGTTCGAGAGAAACTACAGTCAAAAGAGATATTTGTTGAATATTGTAAAACTTGTGATAATATGGCTGATATTTTTACTAAGCCTCTTGGGCGTGTAAAGTTTGAATTGTTTAGAAGGATGGTAGGAGTTCAGGATAATCCTTTCTCCATTAAGGGGGGGAGTTGAAAATAATTAATATTATTTTATATTAATGGAGAAATGGTTACACAAGTTGTAACGTATCTCCTTAGTTTAGGATTAGTTCCTACAATTTAGGAGTTTGTTTCCAACTTCCTAATTCCTAGTGTTGTACTTAATGATGTAATTCCTCATTCATGAACGTAGAGTAAACTCTGAGTGTTCTCTCAGTTTGAGTGCAGTCTCCAGGTGCAGTACTCACCTGTGAGCTGCAACTCCTTCTTTTCATTTCAGTGTCATTTTTATCTGTATGTCCTATAGTTGTAGTTGGTTTTGATATCATAAAAGTATATCTAATTATTAAAAGAGATAAAAATTCACAAAAAGCACACCAGCTACAAGAAGATAGCTTATTAGTTTATATTGTTTCGTGTAATATCGCAGCTTCATCTCAAATCTTTCATCATCTTTAATATATTAGTGAACATTGAATGTGGCTACTTATTTATGTTTTGACATACAAAAGTATTATCACCTGCAAAGAAAAAATTGTTTCTTTGGTTATGCATAAGATCACCCTAATGGCTAACTCCCAATAAAAGGCGAATCTCAACATTTATGCAGTATGATTTAGAGTGCATTTCATATTGAAAGGTGTCATGAAATGGTGTAGCTCACACTCATATCAAAAACCATTGGAATTCATAGATCATTATGTTCATATAATTTTTAAAATGTTCTGTGTCATTTGTTTATAATAAATGCATTAAAAAAATTGAAGGCATGATTGTTTAAATTCACAACCATCATTGTGACAGCCACTACCAAGATAATGATTATTATAGTTGGTAAAAAAGTTAAACAATAAGTTGTTTACATATGTCAATCAAAATAAAAAGAAACATAAAAAGTTGCAATAAAAGTTTCATAAAGGTATTTCAGAGAAATACACCACCTTCCAAAGAGATGACTTAAATATAATAATTTTTATTTGTTAATTTATTATTATTATTATTATTATTATTATCCATTTTGTAATGTCTTTTTAATGGAAATGTTAGTACTTTATTTCATATTAACATATACTTATACTTTAACAAGAGAAATGGCATGGTAACAAAAAGTCAATTATCAAAATAGTTTGAACATTAATTAATATTATTTCTAAAAATTAACATTAACCTAGCTTTTCCAAACATTAACATTAATAAGTTCAGAATTTGACATTAAATATATATTATTTTTAAGAATTAAAAACAAAATATTTAAAAAAAAATATTTTTCTAAATTTAATATTTTTTATTTGGTAAATTATCTTTCATAATTTCTAAACCGATTATATATTTTTAGTATGTCTCTTCACTTTGCATAAGCACAAATAGCCCTTAAATTCGATGTGATCTTGCTAAAAAAATTCCTCCATCAATTCTATTAATAAAACATGACAAACTTTATACTAGTAAAATAAATCTCATTATTTTTGTATATATATCCTTCAATAAAGCACATATAACTTTAACTTCAATTCCTTTCCTTATATATTTATGAAAGGAGACCCGAAGACTATATATATAATTATAATTTCTTAGTATTACATAGAAACTAAACACAATAATATAAGAATATACATGATCAAACAAAAACACAAAAATATTTCCTTCTTATTAAGCAAATAATATATTTTAAAGCAATAGATTAATCAAGAAATGCAACCGTGTTCCAGAAAAATATTTAAAGTATTAGATTAATCAAGAAATGCAACGGGTTCAGGAAAAATACGTATCCCGATATTTCAGGAGCTCTTTTTAAATTTCACTTCAGCAGTGCCGCGGGCCTGGTGAAAAAAATTACAGACGTTCTTAACAATCACTTAAAAATATCAAAACCAACTACCACTGAAAAAAATTATTTACGAGAACGATAATTTGAAATAATGGAAGAGGGCTTCTGGTAATATATATCTAGAAACTAAAGATTCCCGTATTATCGCACTTCTCTAGGGTGAAATCCGCATAGTGAAGTGAATATGGTAGATGAGTCAAATGGTCTACTTGGATTATCTTGAAGCCATGTTGAGTCAGACAGACCAACCACGATCACGCATTCCTATTCCTTTAGGAGATCTCTACACTGATGGATTAAGGTTAGCCAACTCAATAAGAGGAAGATTGAAATAGTCTCTCTGTGTTTCCCATGAGCAAAGTTGAGATAGATATCGAAACCCCGGCTCGTACTCCTAGCGCTCTCGCTGCACTATTTTACACTATTTCACACGCATGATGTTTGAAACGATCTATTCTAAAATCACAACATTGAACCCGAAAAAAACTGTGAGCCGCAGCAATTTCTAGGAAATAAATACATACACGTTCTCTCCTGGTTGCTCTACGGAAGGAGACTCCATTCACAGTCCATGCTAAAATTAATTTGAATTGAATTCCATGTAAAGATTTAAAGGAGACTCCCTTCACAGTCCATGCTAAAATTAATTTGAATTGAATTCAATATAAAGATTTATTCCCCATTTCAGAGCACGAAACTCGGATCCCCGTCCCCTCCCCTTCTCCGTCATGTATTTATAGACTATGCCTCCTTGTTAGTATTGTATATGCATGGAATAGTCTATGTGCAATTTGAAATCAACCCTACAGTGTATTTCAGCCATATGTGTTATTTCTTTTGTTATCTCTACAAAGCATCCATCATCATTCAGCAGCAGATCTTTTCACCGATATCGGATTAAGGACATAAATTCTGAGACATCGTGTCGAACGCATAAAAGGAAATTGATAATGTCATTGCCCATTCAAATGAGAAACACTTTGTCTATTATTGTAGTTGCTGCTCTCAGCTTATTTGTGACGACGTTGTTGTTTAAGGAAGTCTCCGCCATAGGCAGGCAAATGGATGGGATTACTGATAAACGAATGAATGTTCATTCTTCCGTTTATGCTGTGGCAGCAGTAGAAGGTTTAACCCTATGGCAATCACTTCCACATAGTCAACCCAACGACCATGTTGCAAAGCCGCCACCTCCAATTAAAGGCAGTAATGATCATTCTTCATTCAAAGTAGAGGTAGCAGGATATTCTTGCGGCACTCATCACGACAATAATGTTCCATGTCCACCCACTTTAGAAACAAAGAAGAACCAACCGATGAAGGTGAATGACAAGCCAGGGTTAATGAGGAATCATCAGACTTCCATTAACACTGGAAAGCACAAATCAGCAGATCGGTCCGTTTCGATGGTTTAATTCCGTTACAAAACCTAGGGCCTTCTGTCACTAGCATATATTTTGATCATTCAAGTACTTTCTTTAGTCCTACGATATAATTTGATCTTCATCGTATTTTGTTTAGTGCTCTTCTGTTGTCACTATCTACCGTTCCCTATTGTTTAGTGTTCTTCTATTGGTATATATATCATTTTATGATTAGTTGGAATAATATAAAGGAGGATCATAATTTAGACGAAAAATGTCAGTTGCCAATGTATTTTTTCCCGTTGAAATGCATATTTCTTATGATGTCTTTCAAAGGAAACTGATCTCTCCTGCTCAGTCTTAAAATCAAAATTTAAAAATCGATCTTACAAGGTTTTCCTGTCATAAATAAATCATTAAATACCTTTCCCTCATGTTTTGTATGATGCATTTAAAATAAAATAATATTAATTTAATTATTAAAATTAAATATTTTCAGAATTTAATAATTTGTTTTTCCATTTTATCAACAAAATCAGGTATATTTTGCATTTTCAAAATTAAAAATTATATAAGATTAATTTTTTGCTCAAATGAGTTTTTTTTTCAAATTTAAAAAGAATTATAATTAAATACTAAATATATAGCAAAAACTATCCTATTTTTTAAATTATGTTTCGCTTAGTAATATTATAGAGATTTTAAATGTTAAATTTGTATTATTACATTTATCTAATGTTTTGTATGATGCATTTAAAATAAAATAATATTTATTTAATTATTAAAATTAAATATTTTCAAAGTTAAATAAATTTTTGTCTTTTTATCCACAAAATCAAGTATATTTTGCATTTTGAAAATTAAAGATTATATAAGATTAAATTTCTGCTTAAGTGAGATTTTCCTCAAATTTAAAAAGCTTTATAATTAAATACTAAATATATAAAGCAAAAACTAACAAACTTTTTAAAATTATGTTTACTTTAGTAATATTATAGTGATTTTGAATGTTAGATTTGATTATTACATTTAAATATAAAGGAAATTTTGTAATTATATAAAATTCAAAATATAAAAAAGATTGAAATATTTTCAAAAATTAATTATTTTAATTTAAAAAACTAATTTTAAATTAACAAATCAAAACCCCATCATATGTATTTCAATAAAACTATGTCATGTCTATTATCTAAAGGTATATTTTTAATTACTTATTTTATATATATATAAATGCAATAATTTCTTTGTTATCAAATGTTATTTTACATTAAACACAAAATTATGCTTAAACCTTCAATACCATGTGTCTAGTCAATAAGACTTTCTTCACATTCATATCAAATATCTTGTTTGGCAACTATTTAATATATCTAAATCTAACCATACATGAATGATAGCCCATTTTCTCCTATTCTATACATTCTTTTAAAAAATTCATTTTGCTACCAATTTCACTTATATTTTTTAAGTTATTATTGTACATAGACTTTTGGTTAATTTCTTTGATGCCTGGGAAAATATCTACCGACTCCTACTGAATATAAGTTAATAATTCTTAAGAGAGGGACAATAATTAAAAGCAATTAATGTTTTTTTCAAATTTTGTAATGAATTTTATTGTGAAAAAAATAAAAAATAGTTCATTGTATTATAAATAACGTAATTTTTTTTTTTTAATTATTGTCATTATATATTTTCATGTGGTTATATTATATTCACTATGTTCATTTTCAGAGTTGTGAATCAATTTTTGCATAAAATTGATTATTAAAATGCATATAATTAAAGAAAATAAATTAAATTTTTAAATATTCTTGATTTAAATCTTATATAAAAACAAAATATGACGAAGCATTTTTTATAATCTATATCTTCAACTATGAAAATTTGGATATCTATTTATATTATCATAACTTTTTTTTTGTTTTTTTTAAATACATACAAATAAATAAATATATATCATATGTTTTATATATATGAAATATTTTTTTATTATTGATAATGATATTCTTGTAAATGTTTTATAATAAAAATAAAATTAACCTAAAATCAAAACATTGATAAAAATTTCAAATTATTAATAAATATCTGATTATTAAAAAAAATCTCGAAATGCATCTTTGTGCAATATCCTTCTCATACATTGTTTCTATTATTGTCATCCACTTTTCTTTCCCTTTTGTCAATAGCAACCTCGCTAAATTTTTATTTTCATGGTCTTATAAAATGTGCATGCGTAACTATTGTACCCTATTGCTAACCAATTTTAAAGCATGGTTTATAATATGTGAATTTTTTCCTTAGTGAAATTTTCTATAGTATGTACGATATCAAAGTATGCACTTCTCATTATTTATAATGAAATTAAACATCCATGGCATTATCAGGTTTATAGTTGCCAAATTTGTTTTATAAATAAGGTACATTTGCACAGGTTAAGTATCTTAAAATAATTATTTAAAAAAAAAAACCTTAAATGTTAAAAAAAAAAATTATAAGGTTAAAAATTTTCGTAAAATAAGCCATAGTAAAAAATATACTCTTGAAAAAAGAGACAATTTACATACGAAATTTTATTTGTGGATTAAGTATTAACACATAGATAAAATCTCATTACTGAAAAGGAATAATTTGTGTTTTACATGAGTTTATTTCTACAACATAATCATGACTATTATATTATAAAATTACTAAAAAACATTAAAATATACAAATTCCATGAATATGTAGTAGATCAAGTTGAACTTAACTAACTTCTAAATTTTTGAATCTTAACATATCTTCTTCAGTATATATTCGGATATAATTTAAGGACTAACAAAAGTAAGACAATGTGATAAAGAATGGGAAAACTAAGACATTATATTCCTTAACAACTCCTTGAATGTCTAACAATTCTAAAATAATTGAAAATTTGGTTCCTAAATGTGTCTTTAAGATAATACCTGGAATTTTATCTTTTATATAGAAATACAGTACTTACAAAACATTATTCTAAAGAGGATTTTTTAGTTTTTTAAATATTCTTCTTGGGCTATTATTAAAGTAGATATTTGGTGAGTTGAATGAAAATATAAATTTCCAAATATAGTTGGTAAAGAATTTCTGTTTGAATCTATACTCTAAAGGATAATATAGAAGTCACATGGATAATTTAATTTCATCCACTAATGTTTGATACTCTATTTTTACTTAAGAAACAAAAATGAAATTTATCCTCTTAAAATACCATGTGATAGGTCCAAAATCAAGATTGGAAGCATTATGTGAAGAATTCCTATAATCATTAGGTTTTTTCACTCAATAAGAGTGAGTAAAATAAACTAATGACTAAGATTGTATAGCATACTAAAATTTAAGCTACATATATCAAGGAGTACACTTTGGTTATTTCTCATAAATGTTATGGTTTTATTAATATATAATAAGAAATGAAATCAATAATAAATCTAATATTATAGTTCATATCATTAAAAAAAATTAGAAAAAACTAATAATAACACCAACTGGAACCTAATTTACTTGCAAAATAGGAGCTAAAATTTTTGACACCAACTCCAAATTGAATAGGAGATGGAGCCCATTTATAGTATTTCATGTGAAAATATGATGCATACGTAGAATGATATGGGTAAATGTCTTGCATGATTAAAGGCCAAGAAAATTTTAATGTTCTAAGTTTTTCACTACGATCATTTTCCTATGAATGGGTAAATGGATGAAGTTTTGGTGTTGTTAAGGCAAAGATAATGTTATGAATATACAAAACCAGTATAATGGCATGGTCATATATATTTGTATATATAGGCTTGGGCCAGATAAAACACATAAAAGTAGCTATCAAAAAGGATGATATCCATTTTAAGATGAGAAAATTGGTGATACTATTTAAGTCCATGGTGATATTATAAACAAGAAAAAAAAATTAGAACAATTGAAAGCATATTTTAAACATTTTCTTATGTAAATATTATCATATGGAAATCAACCAATGGAATACTATGAGCATAAACAAAATCATCAAATAAAAAGGATGGTCAATCGAAATCATCTAGAAATGATATGAATCAAATGTTGGATTCCAAAGAATAAAGCACCATCCTTCCGGTTCCATTGCCCAAGATAAATATTGATGAGTACTTTACATGGCATAGACATTACAAATCCTCTAAAAGGGGATGCCATTTTTGTTAAGTGTCTTAATGGGCTCAAAATATAAACAAAAATGTTAAAATTTCACTTTTTAGACTCCCTTTTCCATGTATGAAGTATGTTTTTTCGGGCAATGATTAATGGTATACATGTGACTGATTTTCCTATCATGGGAGCATGCGAAATAATGCAACCTCCAACATGATCACTACCTGATGATACCTCCATTTCATCTGGGATTAATGAACCAACAATGCTTCTCCACATGAATTCAAATTTTCATTTCTGGTGAGCATTCATTTTCTCGTCTAACTCCAAAATTATTTTCCATATATAATTGGGATTCTTATACAACTCATGAGACAACAAGGATGGGAATCCTATTAATCAATACAAATGGAAATCACCATGTCTCTAGATTAATTATCCTTATGCTTTTGATAGCTTGATATGCTTATACGTCTTCCCAAATTCCATTCGTTGAAAATTACAAATGGAATATTAGTCAATTCACTTGCATCAAGTAGCCAGGTATTTCTGTGTTACTTGAGTCTTGTGCCAATCAAACAATGCAAGACAATCAGCATACACAAATTCATGAAACAAAAAGGATGAGCAATCACAATTTTTGGAAACACAACTATATTGGAAACTTATGTTATTATCTCATAGCTATTGGGTATTTTTTCCATGTATCTTACAATAATGTTCTTACACAAAAATAATCCCCAACCTTTTAGTTCTATTAATTGATAATATTACAACTGCTTTATAGGTTTCCTTTTTTGGCACTTAGTTTTTAATACTAATTAATTATATATATTTATTAATTTTGTCTAGTAAGTATTGCCCCCTTTTAAATAAGTAATTTTAGGATATTATCACATTATATTTAATTAATATAATAATAAAATTAATTCGTATTATTAAATTAGAAATAAAATTATTAAAAATTGGAATTAAAGTTATTAAAAATTGGTAATAAAAATTATTGGTTTTTTGAATTGAATTAAATAATAAAAATAAAATTTATATTTAAAATTGAAAATAAAATTAATAATTCTGGTCCGTTCCTGTTATATTCTTCTTCACTATTAATGACCTAAAAACCCTTCTTCAAATTCTTCATTCAATTGTCCTGAAGATGGATCATTGTTGGGATTCTAAACATCAACAAATGTTTCTTGACACTGTGGATAATTTGCGAAGCTTTTCAGGATATACTTATTATCTTTTACGAAAAATAACAATTTTATTGCAAAATACCAAAATGCAATGTACATTTCAACAATTTCACACTTTTCAATTGTACATTTCAAACATTGTACATTCTTAAAATGACACATAATAGAAATCAATTGCCATCAACTAACCTTTCCATTACATCTTCTACTTATTTCAACAATATAATTATATATTCTTTTCAGTATCATATTAATATAGTATTATAACTCCTACTCAATAAAAACAACTTTAATAATTCATTTCAATATTTTTACATTTACATATTTCACAAAAAAAACTATTGTACAGACCCATGATACCTTCAGCAAATTCTACCATAACTTTCTTTTCAAATATTAAAATACAATTTCTATTACAAACATTATACATTATATATATATATATATATATATAATGTATATATATATATATATATATATATATATATATATATATATATATATATATATATATATATATATATATATATATCCAATGACATTAAAATATATATATAACGACACATCAAATTAATTACAGTTGATCCCTTTCTAGCATCTTCCTTACAACATTTGCTTTGCAACATTAGGTGCAACATTACCAAATAAATAAAAAATGTTTCTATTTTAATTGAGTTACTCTCTTCATATTTTTTTTTTTATGGTCATATTATTTTCAGTGTCTTCCTTTTTAGAATGGTGGAGTAAATCTTAGAAAAAAATGGATTATTGAAATATATATAACAAATCAATATATACTAAACATTTAAATAATTTTGATTTAAATTTTATATAAAAAATACAATGTCATAAAACATTTTTAACAATTTATGCGTTCAATTATGAAAAATATAGATATCGACTTGTATTATCATAAACATTTTTTTATATGCACAAAAATAAAAATAAAAATAATTTATATATATATATATATATATATATATATATATATATATATATATATATATATATATTCAACAAATAATTTTTATTATTGACGGTACTATCTTTATAATTATTTTATAAAGGAAAAATAAAATTAACATCAAATCAAAACATCAATACAAAAATTTTAATTATTAACTATCTAATTATTAAAAAAATTATCTTCAAAAGCATCTCTGTGCAATAGCCTTTTGATGCATGTGCAATAGCCTTTTGATGCATTGTTTCTATAATAGAAGCATAGGTATTGTAATCCCCCATTCTGGCCCTTTTGTCAATAACAAGCTGGCTAAATTTTTATTTTCATGGTGTTAGAAAATGTGAATATGTAACTAATGTACCCTCTTTCTAACACATTTAAAACAATTTGTCTGTAATATGTACGTTTTTCCCATGTTGAAATATTCTATAGTATGCATGTTATCACAGTCTGCACTTCTTGTTATTTATCATAAATTAAACAAGTATGATATTATCTGGCTTATCGATGTTAATTTTTTTTTATAAATAGGGTATTTATACACAAGTTGCGTAACTTAAAATAACTATTTACGGAAGCAACTCTAATATTAATAAAAAATTACAACCTTAAAACTTTTGGTAAAACGAGTTATTATACAAAATATATTCTTGCAAAAAGAAAAATCTACGCAATAATTTTCAATTGTGGGATGACTAATTTGTTAATATATAGATCCAACGCCATTAACATCGAAGAATAAATAGTGTTTTATGTAATTCTATCTCCAGAACATGATCATGATTATTTTATCATAAAATCACTAAAGCACATGAGAAAGACACAAATTCGTTTAATATGTAGTAGACCAAGTTTAATTTAACTATTTCTGAAATTTTAATTCTAATATATAACATATATTTTTAAGTATATATTGGGATATAATGTAAGTATTTACAAAAGTGAGACAATGTGATAAGGAATGGAAAAATAAGATATTATTTTTCTAAACATATTTTTAGATATCTAAAAATTCTAAAATATTGAAAATTTCTTTTCTAAATATGTTCTTCCAAAAATATTTTTGAAAGTTTATCATCTATATCAAAATATATAGAGTACTTCCAAAACATTATTTTCAAGATGATTTTTGACAAAAATAAATCGTTTTTTCAATATTCTTCTTTTGGTGAGTTTAATAACAATCTAAATGTCTAAATGTAATTTGGTCAGCATTTTTGTTTCAATCGATTCCCATAAAAGGATATGTAAAAGTAATATTGATATTTTAATTTTATCAATTAAGGTTTGATATTATAATTTTATTGAAGAAAGAACAATGACACTTTTCCTCCTAAATGACAAAGTGATCGATCCAAAATCAATATTAGAAGAATTATGTGAAGAATCCCTATAATCATTAAGTTTGGTAACTGAATAAGACTCGGTAAAATAAACCAATCATAAAGTCCCTTGAACTATAATGTATCACATAGTAAAATTTTATTGTATATATTAAAAAATTTACAAAATAATAATAATTTATATGACTCAAATAAAAAATAGTAATAATAATAACCACAAGTGGAATCTATATTGGCAAAATAGATGCTAATTTTTTTTTACTCCATCTTCGAATTGAATACGAGATTGAACCCATTTATATATTTCAGTGGAAAATATGAAATAATTTCACATACACACCTAGAATGCTAAGTGTAAATGTCTTCCATGGTTAAAGGTCAGAGAAACTAATGATAACTCATGTTAATAGTCTAGGTTTGTCACTACAAGCATCTTTTTAAAAATGGTCTAGGTTTGTCACTACCAGTTTCTTTTTAAAAATTGATTTTTACATAGTAAGGTGATCAAATGTAGGTGTCGTTATTGCTAATATAAAGTTATGCTAATATAAAGTTATAAACATACAAAATAAGTAAGTATATATATAAATAAAACATATAAAAATAATTATTCAAAAAGATTCTATTCATTTTAGGATGCGAAAATTGGTGATACTACTTAAATAGACTAAAGTGATAAAATGTTGGTGTCGTTATTGCTAATATAAGGTTATGAACATACAAAATAAGTAATTATTTATATAAATAAAACATATAGAAATAATTATTAAAAAAAATGCTATCCATTTTACGATGCGAAAATTGGTGATACTACTTAAGTAGATAGCGATATTTATAAACAAGAAAAGAAAATTGGAACAATTCAAAGAATATTTAAAACTTTTTTATATGTAAATTTATTCTGACAATTTTTCATGCAATAAGGTCTATTTAACAATTGCATTATGGATCTTCCATTTATATGGATTTGTAAAGGAAAGAAAAAAGTGCATGCATTTCATTTCTGTTTTATGGAAATTTGATTCAATTACTATTACTTAGGGAAATTCATTCAAAATTAAAGAAATGTTATCTATTTCACATTCTATCTATTGTATAGGTAATTGTATATCTGATTTATTCCATTACCACCAAGGATATGATCTCAACTCTAATTAGGTATTAAAGAACAATATTCTTCGTTCAAAAGGATGTCCAACTCTTTTGTGCTTGCAAAGCAAAGATTACTGATTTGATTGACTAAGAAGAAATCAATTATATATTACATGAAATGTTGTTAGATATTTTTTAATATTAGATTAAAGATATAATTCTATAATAATAACTATTTTATTGCATCACTTTAAATCAGATAACATTTACTATGATATTGAACCATTATTCTACACTTATGTATTCTCATCACTATTGACATGAGCATATGCAATTTAGGATTCTAGAACAAAATATGTTGATTAATAATTTACTTTATATTAACAAAATAAATATTTTAATATTTTTTAATATATTAATATTTATAATATTCAATATTTGGTGATATACTAATATTAATAACAAACAATTTAAGTAAAAAAATATGAAAATTTAGATTACACTATTTTCCATTTCTAATTAAATATAATTAAGAGCGAGACAAAATAAATTAATAATTTTCTGTACCTTTCCTTTTTCATTTTTAGTGAGAAAACAATGAGAAAAATTATATACTATTAATTTAAAAAAAGATAAGAAATCAAACCTATTGGGTAAAGATATAATTCATAAATGGTTGACTTTGTGAATAAAGATTCTATTTCTATTTTAAAATTACCAAAATAGATCCATCTAAATTATAGATGTAAAATTAGCTGAGAGTTATTTTCCATTGTTTAAATTTTATTTTTGATATATAAAACCAAATAAAAAATTTAACAATATTTTTTTCCTATATATAAATATCTATGAAATTAATATTGACATAAATTAGTTAACCTTTACCTTGAAATAGCTTATTTAAATTTCTTGTTAAAATATGTTTGAAAGTAATATGATTTAAACATTCACATATTTTTTAGTGACATAATTTATAATTTTAATTTTAATTTAAAAAACAAAAACTTACAAACAAACTTACACATTCTTCATATCTGTTGTAGAAAAAACCTTTCGGTTGAATTAACATTTCATTATTTAAATTAAATTTCACTTCAATATCATATTTTTATTTTAAAATTATATTTAACAATTAATATAATATTTAAACAAAAAATTATAATGTTCATTAAATATTTGAATTGAATTTATCATAATATTCTCGATAATGTCGTTGCGGGTATGATTGTTATGTATTAACAAAATGTCTTCTTTGGGAAAAAATATATAAACTTTCTCATGTAATCAATAGTGATGGAGATATGGTATAATGATAATTAATGTTGGAAGACAATTTTCTCATACTCATGTCAAAATTAGTTGTAGATTTATAGGTGGATGTTCAGAAAATATGTCAACCTCCTTATTCATATTTAGAAGTGGTTGGATTGTGATGTATTTGTGTGATGCAGTAATCACTTCATCAATAAAAGGAAGACATGGTACAATAGTAATTAATGTTGGAAGACAATTATTTCATACTCATATTAGAATTAGTTGCATATTATGTTGAAAGAATATCTCAACCTTGCACAATAAATATTGTGATGTATTAAGTGATGCAGTATTGTGCAATAGAAAATATTTTGTTCTATATGAACACCTCTGTTTAGAAGAACAGAAGAGAATAAGAGAGTTGGATTTGAATTCAATCTCGCACTAAATTTTGAATGAGCTAAATATGTATGAAAAGAACCACAGTTGTAGCACTATGTCAATGGTAACTTTGTTTTCTTCAGCAAAAACATCCTCGATCCTCTAGATAAACTTCATATGTGCTTTTTATCAATAAAATTCATCTCTGATTTTTTATCCTTGTACTTATGTGCGGAGAATGAGATAATTAATATATGTTTGTTTGCTTCTAAATAAATTTGTTGGTGGGGGCTGGGAAAAACTATTGGTCAAATTTCTCGTAAAAAGGTAACAATTATAGAGTAACTGTTGATTGTTTTTTTAAATGGAGAAAACAGTATTTGAGAAATTTAATGGGTCAAAGTTTTATACATGGAAGGTCAAATTTAAAATTAATTTAATGCATTAAAATTTTTGGGCCTTAGTAAAAGGACAAGGACAAAACAAACACTTCAAAATCCAAAACAATTAGCTCATTAGTTGAATCTATTATAGGTCTCTTTTTTATAGATTTACAGCTTCATCTTATAGACCTAGAAAAATATTCTCCTCAAATATGGGAAAATTTAAGTCAAATATTTGGGGAAAAGTTTGTCAATGCAAAATTCACTTTGAAATTGCAGTTATTTAATTCTATCATGCATGCGATAGTATCATTGGCTATACATATAAATTATTTAAAATCCCTCATAACACACTTAGGGGAAATTGGAGGAAAATAGAAGATGCAGATGCTAAAGTTATTTTGTTAAATATTTTACCTTCCAATTATGATAATTTTATTTTCATGCTCAATCAACCTTCTTCCAAATCATTAGATGAAATGGTAGTAGCTCCTTTAGCAGAAGAGAAGAGAATAAAAATAGGTGATGTAGAGGATAACTTGCAACTTGATAAAGCACTATTTTGCAATGGCAGGTTACATAAAAACAAGAACTTGGTCAAATTCTTTTATTGCCAAAAACTTTGCACACAACATTGTATTGTAATACTCATGCCAAGGATCTTTTAAATGGTAAATCAAAAAAATCTTCTAGAAAGAAACTTTGACGACTTCTAAGATTATGGTAGTGAAGACTAGTTTAATGTTGAACCTCTCAAACTTTTTTAAATCTATCAGCGATGTATGTTGGATTTGGTGCAGAACCAATTATTGAATAGTGAAATATAATTACATTAGTAGTTCTCTACAATTTTTTATTTGGTGTAAACCTAATTATTGAATGGTGAAATACAATTACATTAGTGCTGAGAAAACGAATGGTGAATTTTATTGTGTGAATATGTTAGTTGAATCTATTCTCTACGTTCGTCGGTGCTGAGAGGACGAATCTTTAATTTTATTGTGTGAATATGTTATGCTTTGATGGGTGGCCGGTAAATTTATTAGATCAAATTTTGAAGACATTCAATATTCAGACTGTATTCCTAGCCACTGATGGATAACATAGCAGAAAGCAAAATATCAGACACATGGTGATTGGTTCATAGGATGGTTCATCACTTGCCAGCTCTTATCGCTAAAGCCAAGACGACGAGTTTTCAATAGTGTTGATCTTGCAAAGTTAATTATTGATAGTCAAAAATAATCTGTGTTTTAAATGAGTCATAAGGTAAGCTCGAAGATGTGGAGAGAGAAAGAGCGCAATCTGGAGGACTGCATAGTCGGTAGAGTTGCTAATGAAGACCACTAAAATGAAGATCATTTCCTTTTTATAATATGCGTTGTAATTTGTATGCAAGAATGAAGGGGCAATGTTGGAAGATAATTCTTCCACATTCATATTAGAATAAGTTGGAAATTTCTAAGTGGATGTTGAGATAATATCTCAACCTTCCTATTCATATTTAGAAGTGGTTTGATCTCACTAGCACCATAAATATTTTGATATATTCATGTGATACAGTATTGTATAATACAAATTATTTTGTTCTATGTACATATCTCTATTTTTTACTACCAATTTATCTTTAAAAAAAATAAATTACATTTCCACTTCTGGTATATTTTTTTGTTTTATAGATTAATTTTTTTAATAATAATATTGAATTAGTGTATAAAATAGAATTAGTTGTAAAAGGCATTTAAATAATTTATTGATCAATTTATGAATTAATTTTCCAAAAAAAACATGTTTCTAAAATGACTTTTTTACTTGAAAAGTTTAAAATAACTCGCTGTCATCTTTCATATTTGACATATCGGAAGCCCTTCAATGTCTGCGAAGAATATGCTTGTTTTCGTATGGTCTTCGTGGTTTCAGAACATTCAATTTCGAAAGGCACGAGTTAAGCATGCTAATATTGTGAGTATGTGTGGTGAAATTACAATAACCAAGAATATTCTTATAAATTTTATATCATAGTTTCTTCCACTTTTTTTAATATGATAAAAATAAAAAATATGATAGATGATATTATGGTCATTGCATTGTATTGGCTCAATCTCTATCATTGAAAACGTATCATTTGTTTAGGATGAGGTTACCTGAAAACATTGAAATTTAATGTACTCCCATCGATAATTGATGACTACAAGTACGTAGTTTGGTAGCAATTGCTACATGATGTGGTGAAACCAAAAACTGATACGAAATGCATATGAATATGGTGAAATGACATGTGCATCATTACAAATTGAAACATGTTTGTTATGTTGCATGTTGAAGCTCATATTAAAGATGGTGAACTTACATGAATCATTACAAATTGAAGAAGTATACATGTTCATTGCATTTGCGATATTGCATGTTGAAGATTTTGGTTTAGATATCTAAGAATTCTATGTTTGATGAATCGTAGGCATTTGCAATTTTCGAGAGAAAGTTTAGGGGATAAATTTATTAAAAAACTTATTTTTTTATGTTTTTGCAAAAAAAAAAAAGTTTTTAATAGAGTGTTTTTCTAAAAATGGTTTCCCAAGCTTTATATTATAACTTTTTTTTAATAATCATCAAAATTTTACACACAGTATATAAAATTATTAGAAATTTGAAACTTTTCATAAAAAAGTCACCAAAAATTTCACGACTTTCACATTAATGACTAATAAGACTTGTCATGGCATTCTTAAAATTTCCTTACTCCAATGTTACATAGGTACATTGAAATTCCTACTACAAGTTATATCTAGAACGGGAACATCGATGATCCTCTTCAATGTTATTGTAAGGAGTGGCACATTGTAATCTTGTAATATACAAAAAAAATATCCCTAGTTTTAGTGAGCATTTGAATTATTAATCTACATAGTATTATTACAAACTTGTGAAAAAATACATATTCAAGGAAGCTTTCAATCATATGCTTCCTACAAACAAGTTTAACACTACAACAACTTTCTTTTGTTTCAATATATTTTGGTCATAGACTAATAAATAGATAAAACTCACTAATAGCGCTTATATATAACACACTAAGGTGTATGTGACAAAACACACACACACACACACACTAATTACATTTAGATTACTCTATTAAATAGAGTTTCCAAGATCCAACTTATTCTTAAATTAGAGACATAGGTTAAGATGATTTCTCAACCATCACAAACTAGCGTCTCAAATATGATGTACACATTAATTCCAACATCCCCTCATAATTATTACATTACATTAATCTATTGAAATCACTCATAAATAAAAAAATACGTAGTCATTATTTAATCGATTTTTAGCTTATCAATATAGGCTCCATCAAGTTGCCTCATAACCCTTGTAAAGGTGTAGTCAGCAATTTGGATTCCCGAGTTCGGCTACTGAACTCCCGAATCAAGGACCTCCAAAAGTCAATTACCGAACAGCATCCCAATTTGTCGCATAACCTCATTAGGAGACCAATCCATGTCTACGACTAATGAGGGATCCTTCATTAGATCCGCAACTACCATACTATCTGGACAACTATAAGAAGCTTTGTGTCAAGATAGAAAAATTGTATTTGATACATCAGTAGTGAGAAATATCTAAACCATACATTAATCTATGAAGCTTAATAGTTGGAGAGAATCACTCACTTCCAACTAGTCATAACAGCCTCCTAGAGAGGAGAAACACAGTCGTCCCTTTTGTGTTAAGAAGAAATTTATTGTAATATCCCTATCCCTAGAATCTATAATTGAAATTGATTATTATAAATATGGAATATTATGATACTAATATGTTTTTTAGATGGCACCAAACCTGTTCTAAATCTGTTGATAACTAATCCAAGAAGGAGTACAAAAAATTTATGTTTTAAAATTTGTTTGTCTCATCTTTGGGGGTTGGTTCAAGGAGATAGATATCGCTCCATTAGGAGAAAGTCATGTTTGTTTTTCTTTCTGAACACTATTGGCTCAAAAACTTATCAATTTTTAAATTTGAGCACATTGATAGTGACACAAACCATTCTCCACATACATTTTCTGTTGTTACAGAGTATGCACTCTTTTATGAAACAAATGTAGTGGTGTTTTCAATAAAAAATTTCTCCCATTTGTATGATGACCAGTGTTAGAGTTATAAGATACATAGGATAATTTTTTTATTATCTGTAAATATTATTGTATAATATGTTGTAAATAATATTTCATCCTGTAAATTATTTCCAAAGAAAAAAAAATTAAAATAGGAAAGGGGATACAATAATAGAAGAAAATGTGAAAAATTTAAATATAAAAAATAAATAAAATAAAAATACCCCAAAAAATTAATGAGCGGGTCTAAATGCCACTCAAGAAATGAAAATTTATATTAGTAATTGTTGGACACCTAATCCTCCTAGGGTTAGTGGGGAAGGCAAACAATCAAAGAAGAGTCTAAGAGACCTTGGAATGTGGAATCCAGGAGTCAGAATGAATGTAATATAAATGTGCATATATGTTAATAATATGAAAATCATTCTTATATTTCATATTCTTCCTTTCCCATTGTTGTGTTTAACATGATATCAGAGTGGGCGATTGTTGGCCATCCTCTAATCAACTAAATTCTAGCTGGTCCCTACAGAATAACCTATCTTATCACCATTATGTCTCTACACCCTAGCTTTATAAATACATATGTGATTATCAGTGTTGGAAATATTTCAGAAACATCTCTAGAAATATTCTACACTCCTGACAACCAAAAACCATACCTTGCCATTGTTTAGTATAAAGAAACACCTTCTCCTATGCCCAACACTCATATTCCAACTCCTCTCTCCCTTGGTTTTCTACAACTTACATTTTTCCATCCACCTTAGCTTATTTACATAATCACTCCCACCTGTGTCAGCCCTATCATAGCATGGCCTACTCTATGAAAAATTCTCGGTGTTCAGAGACACTTTCATTTCATATGTCTTCTTCTTATCATGAGAATACTTAACTTGATACATGCACAATATGCTCACAAGAACCACTAAAATTATCTGAAAGACAGGCTTGGCCCTGAGTCCCTTGGATATTTGATACCAGTTAGATCTCTGCATCATTATTCATAACATTCTCTTTAATTCTTTTTATGCTTCTCTTGGATCTCTTCTTTATTCTTTCAATGTTCATGGAAATATAGCTCATTTTCTCCCTTCAAAACAACACCACATTTCTATTTCGATTTCTCTCCTCCATGCTGCATTTACAATTTCCCTCCTCTTGACAGGACACCATCGACCTCCTCTCAACACTGTCGACCTCCCTCGACACCATTGGTCCCCCCTCACACGCTGGCCTTCCCTTCACCTCCCTTGGTGCTCCCTCTTCAATTCTAGCCATACAAAATTTCCAGAGAGCAACCATGTGGTGGCATCACCCAATTCTTTGAGTTAGAAAATCAAGAGCCTTTGATCAACACTACAGGTCTTCCTCAACTAGGCATCACTTGCCGACTCCTTACCACCCACCGGTCTCCACATAGCTGGCTTACTAGTTCATATCCTTACTACAATATCCTATGCATAGATAGCTCACCTATGCAGTTTCAAATCTATCATGCCTCTCCTATGCACACTCTACTCCATTGAACTCCCATTCACTTCACCCTCTGCCCTCTTCTCGCATCAGTTAATACATCAAAGTGGTTCCTATGACCCCTCAACTCCTACATATAGTTGGAAGACACCACACCAGTTTAACAATATTTTGATATAATATATTTCATATAATAACTCTCCCTCTCTCATATGGTATATCAGTCATAAAACACAACACCCACTACATGTTTTTCAAAGTTTGAATTGTTGGAATGCCACTATTTGTAGTCTCCGTGCATAACTTTTGGGGATTCACACACAGCATTGAATCCAACAATGTAAAGAACAATGTAAGTGTTTAAGGGTGCCAGTAAACACTGTCGAAGGCTTATATGCTTTAATGATGTGCATTGGGTATTTTTTAGAGCCATTGAAGCAATGGTTCATTCCATATGATTTTGATTAAATGTTTGTGTCAGTTTGTACCAGATTTCTCACTGGTGCTCTCTCAGATATTTTGTGGTTTGCAAGATAATAAGTTACAGTCGTGTTAACAATTGAGTGCAAGATGAAGAAGGGGAGTAATCTCTATTATCTTGAAGCAAAACTTGACTCCTATTTCCAAGAACCATTTTTTTATGATCAGATGTATGTATTGTCTTAATGGTAGATGTTGAGAGCCATGTTTATTAAGAGTGATATAGGCCAAGAAACCACTCACATGTTCTAATTTGAATATTTACACTTTTTGGAGGAGAGTTTTGCTATTACATATTGATTATTAATTATCAAACTTGTGCAGTTGTTATGGATATAATGAGTGAAGCATTAGAGTTTCTCAACACTTTTATATACTATTTTGTTGAAAACACAATCCAAATTAGAAAACACTCTCTTTTTTACATTCAAACTTGCCTGCATCATGCACAAGAAAAGATTGATTTTTTGCAAATAGAATCTCATCTACAACAAGATAAGCTTCAGTATAAGAGTCATCATTATGAACCTATTTTTGTTCAAGACATTGAAATAGACTCTCATAAATTCAAATTCAGTAATGTTGCAGGTGATTCAACTTCTGTGTCTAGTTCAATGGCATACATGCATGCAGAAGAAAAAATCTATCTTGCATTTCCCAAGCCCATCATCAAAACCTGGGAAGAGCTTGTCCATAAAAAGCACACAATAGGTCTTGGATATGACAAGCAGTGTCCTTTAATATTCTATATTAATCAAATCCCATCCAGTTCCATAGTGTAGAATTTATTTATGACAATTCACCTTCAGTTGTTCGAGTTTATGTTCCTCCTCCACAACAATAGATTATGAAATGCCAACATTGTGACCGAGTTTCCCATATGGAAGATCATTTTTTTGATCTTCATGCATGTAATAAATTTCATAAAAACACTCGTTATTCAAACTTGTGTAAGCACATGTAAGCACATTTATTTATGAAAATAATGGAAATTAGGAGAAAAGGGAGGTGAAGGATCATAGGTTTCATGTGAGGAAGAAAATGAATGAAAATAATGGAGAATGAAGAAAATAGAGGCCTCTTATATAAAAATTCTTTCGAGTACCAGTTAGCAATTTTTTTGGATCAAACATTTTGCTAGTGCATTTTTGGATCTCTCTCTCTCTCTCTCTCTCTCTCTCTCTCTCTCTCTCTCTTGGAAACTTAGAGTTTCTTGGAGAATTTTTCCATTGGAGAAATAATGGAGAGAAAGCAAGAATAATGAGGAATCAAGCAAGGAGGAGTAGGAATCAATCAACTACAACAAGATTCTTAGCAGGTATCGATTTGCATGTGTATTCTCCTTTCCAGGTATGGCATGCATGTTATTGCATGTGGTTATTTTATATATTTTGATGGGTTTTTGCTAGGAATGACAGTGTTTTGAGCGTACCCTTTACATTTCTGGACATCCATGGTGTTGTGGAGTTCTCATGTTTTTTTTTAGCTAGATTAATAGATGGATTCAAAGTTGAATGGGGTGAATATAGGAACTAGTATAACACATGGCTTAGTAGCCCCTCAACCGGATTTTGGGTTGTGCAAAATACGAATAGTGTCTTTCCTCTGTACGTCTAGGAATCCCTGACTGGTGAATGGCGAGACATATGGTAAAGCTTAGAGGTTCTTTTACCTCCATTAGGCCTAGGAATCCTAAGTTTGGGATAATGGTAAATGGTGGATAGTATGTCTCGGTTTAAGGCATAGTGACGACTAATTTAGACTGTCAGTTGCAATAAAGCTTGAGAGGCTAGGTGACAGGAAAATTTGTCATGATTTAGGCAAAGATAATCCTGTGATATCCATTCTTATGTTTGCCTAGAGATCAGGTGTACATCACGATAAAACCAATTATGATAGGTTTATTTTGTTGGCCTAGTGATCTGGGATGGATAATGGTAAATCACGATTTATATTGATGAGGGTGAGGCGGTTTGAGTCCCACATTCATGCTTCAAATATGGAATGAGTGTGATTGGCTCAAGTGATATTTGGCTCAACCAATCTATTGTCGAGTGGAACATGGAATTCCCATCTCCGGTTGGTATTTGGTATGAAAATTTACTCGTTATTATGTGCATTATATTGTTTTTGTATCCATTGTATTTCTGTTATTATTATGCTAGTTATAAGCATGTATTTTATTAGTGATGATGTATGGCTCTATCCATGTTTTTTCATGTAAATGAATGTAGGATTAATCTATGGTAAAATAGATAGTATTTTAGCTTATTATTTATCAGAGATATTCTTCTTAGCGATTCTTAGATATGTATGAGACCCCTATGCTTAAATATGTTGTTGACACTTATAGATTCAATATTTCTGCCATGTTTGAAAAGTTACTGTCATGGATAGGAGGGGTCCAGATGAGTTCTCATTGATGTAATTACTTATGTATAGTTATGCTATTTCTATTTATCATCCCTTAACGTTTATTGAATTTTTTGGTAGTGGCTTGGGCTCTAGGCCTATAGAGGTGGCTTAAATCTTGGAGTCACAGGCACAAAACTAATAATTTGGGGCCCCATCTATTGGAATGTACTGTTATGGCTGCAAACATAGCCTCCTAGCCACTGGAATGTACTATTATGCATGTGGCTATGACTGAAAGGGGGTCAACATGTCAGTGTGACAGAGGAGTAAGAGGCCTAAATGGTTGGGTTACCTCATGGGGGTTTTGTGGTTGTTGTACAAGGTCTGTAGGTTTTTTTTTCTGTCGTTTCAACTTCCTTAAGGTCATATAGGAGTTTGAATATCATTATAGTAGCCTGATCCTCCTCATTATTAGAATATATCAATATGTTCTCAATGAATATTATCATAAACTTGTCTAGATAATGACACAAGACACCATTCATCAAACACATGAAAGTAGCTAGAGAATTAGTCAAACAAAATGGAATGATAAAAAACTCATAATTCCCATACCTAGTCTAGAATTTTTTCTTGTGAATGTCCTCTTATTTGATATATAACTGATGACATCCTCATCTCAAAATAAGCTTCGAGAACACTAATACTCCCTTCAAATGATCAAATAAATCATTGATACTTAGTAATGGGTACCTCTTCTTAATCATCATGAGTACTATATGTCTTATTCAAAAACAACATAGGTGAATGCCAAGGCGAACCACTTGGCCTAATGTATCCCTTGTCAAGATTTTATTTCAATTGCATATTTAACTCCGCTAACATTGGAGTGCTCATCTTGTGAGGGGTGTTTGATGTTGATTTTTCTCTTCATACCAACTCAGTAGAGAAATTCACTCCCCTGTGAAGAGGAAACTATGAAATATCCACTGGAAATACATATTGAAATTGTTTCAAAAAGGTATCCCTCTTCAGGACTTCCACTTTCTCAACATCCTTGCCTTTACCATTAGAAGCATTCACTACAAAAAATACACACCATTTCCTTCAACTATGCTTTTCCTGAATATTTGTAACCATTTTAACATATATCTGCTTCTTCTCACCCTGTAATATTAATTTCTTTCCATCATAATCCAAGCACTCTATATCTTTCTTATAACAATCCACCTTATCCTATGAAGGTACAACCAATCCATACCAAACAACATATTGTATGAACCCAAAAGGAAGAAAATTTATATGTGTTGATGTCGACATACCATTCAACTAAAATACACAAGATCTTACCAAATGATGAACTCTTTTCTTAAAACCTATAGACAACTAAACCAATAAAGGCTCTCCATGCACTTATTTTCTCAAAAAGCACTTATATACTAGGTTAGGATTGTAATTTCTATATTTAGATATAGGATTAATCAAAATGGAAACAACTCCATCACATATCTTAGTTTACATCTCAATTATGGATGCCTAGTGATATGTATGATTTTTATCAAAATTTTCCTAGATTTGAGGAATTCTCTGGCCAACATCCCCAATTGTTTATACCTCCTGTGCATTTTATATAGGAGATATACCTCCCCAATAAAACATAAAATCTTTCTTGTGATGATATTTTCAACAAATCCAACATTGCAATAATTCTCTACCACTACCCTTATTTTTCTTCTCTCTAGGCTAAGGACCATGTCCTTTCTCAACTACATCAAACCTCTTGTAAGGAGAAAATTTTTTCTTCTTACCTACATCTTGAGGTCGTGCTCGCTTCAGTGGCCACTTTCATTTAGTATTATCATTTCATTTCTAAACTTGCATAGACTCACTCTTATGCTTTGATTTCTCATAACAATGCTTCAACTTCCCAATGACCTATTCCAGCGATAGAGGCTTCTCATACTTAGTATGATCCTTGAATGCTAATGGTAGTGCACTGATAAATATCTAAACCTTCATCTTCTCATCCTTGAGGTAAGGCACATAGATCAACAACTCCAGGAACTTTTATATGAAACCAGCTCCAAAAATAGAAGAAAGGAGAGATCAACGCCTTAGAAATAAGCCACTTCAAGGGCGAAACATCCTTTACATTAAATAAATGAATAATTTTTGGATGATTCAAATGAAAAAACCTCCCTTCTATATATAGGAGTCCATGGGGTCTCAATATTATCCTAGCCGACCTAGAAATAATAATGTAAGGGCACACTAATAATAATATGGGGGTTATAGGGTACAACAATACGAATAAGGGGGCTACACTAACAAAAATAAGGGAATACACTAGTAATATAGTGACCTAACATGACCCTTTCCTTCAAAAAAGTGTTGTCCTCAATGTTTGAGTAGCTCTAGATGCTTCACTATAAAATTCTCATCCTCACATGTAGAATCTTCAGTGGGTAAGCTCTTGCACCTGATGAGATACTTTGAAATTGATCTATTTAGTAGCTGTGGAGTTCTTGTTTCCATGAATGCTTCAGGTTCCAATATTATTTTCCTTCCTCATCAATTTCTCACAATATTTTTTACATGAAGTTTGTCACCTATAACCTTCTTTTAGCATGAAACATAGAAAACTGGATGCACTCGAGAAGAAGGAGAAAGCTCCAATTTTGATGTCGTAGCACCTATATTTTGCAAAAACATGTAAGGACCATAGTAATTTGACAATAATTTATTATCCTTCTTAGCTTGCTTGAGGGACATTTTTTTGTATGGTTGTAGCCAAAAAAATACCTAGTCTCCAACATCAAAACTTCTCTCGCTGCAATGTTGATCTTCCTGTTGTTTCATTCGACATTGTGCCAAATTTAGGTTATCATTTAATATTTGGAGAACTTGACGTTGGTGCTCGATGTGATCTTCCACTGCTTGACCCTTAAAATTTTCTCTTAAATATGATCTAATGGATAGTGGATGATATCCATAAAGTGCCATAAGTGGGGTCATTTTTGCTGCGGTATGGAAGGAAGTGTTATACCACCATTCAGCCAAATGTAACCACTTGACCCTTTGTGGTTTTTTATCAAATAAAAAAGAATGAAGATATCCTTCCAAACATTTGTGAAATGTATTCAGTTTCCCATTGGATTGAGGATGTTAAGATGAGCTATGATCTAGTTGAGTACCCAAACAAGAAAATAATTTCATCAAAAAATTTCTAGTAAATATGGTATCTCTATCACCTAGAATAATCTTTAGGTTTCCATGTAGCTTTTGAAACATTTCCATATATATAGAAGCAATTGTACTTGATCTAAATGGATGAGATAATGCACAAAAGTGTGCATACTTGGTAATTCTATCAACTACCACCATGATGACACTCTTTCCTTAAAAATTAGGTAAACCTGTGATAAAATCCATTGAAATCTCTGCCCAACATTGACTTGGAAACAATAAAGGTTGTATAAGACCTAGGGTCTTAATGTTCTCAACATTATTTTGTTGGAAAACCAAACATTCTGCCACAAATTTTTTAATATAAGATTTAAGGCCACCTCGAAAAATTATTTCTTCACCCTATGCTAAGTTTCTAAAATTCCTAGGTGTCCTCCTAAAGGAGAAGTGTCAAATTCCAAAAGAGTATTTTGTATTAGTTGGGAATTATTACAAAGATATAAGCAATATTTGTACCATAAGGAATCATTTTTCCAATTAAATGTATCATATTTACTAGGATATTGCTGAAAATTTTGAATGAGTGTCCACTCTACTTCGTCCTTTTTCTATTCATCCCTTGCTTCGGTCATCCAATCTGGTTGGATAATATAAATGGCACAAAGAAATTCTTCAACCTCTTCCTCCTTTCTTAAGAGTGCATTTATAAGAACATTTAGCTTCCTTTTTTAGTAGATGATTTAAAAGTCATAACCCAACAACTTTTTGACCCATTTTTGTTTCTCTTCTGAAGATAGTATTTTTTCTAAAAAGTGCTTAAAACTATCTTGATCAGTTTTTACCTTGAAGTGTCTTTCCATTAGGTAAGGTCACGATTTCTTTAGTGAAGTACTGCCAAAATTTCCTTCTTATAAATAGCGTTATGTAAATATCTTCCTTTCATTGGACAAATTTCGAAATAAATGTGTCTTACTTCTTCCATTAAAACAAAACCAATTCCATTTCCTAAGGCATCACATTCCATAGTAAAGGTTTTTGTGAAGTCTAGTGTAGCTAACACCTGTGCTAGGAACATTGCCTCTTTAATATGTTCAAGGGCCTTAGTTGATTCAGGAGTCCATGAAAATTCATCTTTCTTCAATAATGTTGTTAGAGGTGTTGCTATTCTCCCATAATTCTTAAAAAACTTGTAATAATACCCTGTTAACCCGAGAATTCCTCACAACTGCTTTATGGTTGTGGGGACTTTTAATTCCTTAATCGCTTTAATTTTGTTAGGTTCTACATTAACACCCTAGTGATATACAATATCACCCATATATTCCACATCTTGTACTGCAAAGAAACATTCAGAGGTTTTTTCATATAATCGTTTCTCCTCCAATTGTTTGAGCACCTTGTCAAAATGTTGAACAAGATCCTTCCAAGACCTTCTATAGATTATTATATCATAAAAAATACTAACACAAATTTTTTGAGGAAGGGTTTAAAGATGGAATTCAAAAACCCTTGAAATGTAGAAGGTGCATTGGTAAGGCCAAAAGGCATGACAAAAAATTCATAATGACCCTCATGATTTCCAAAAGTTGTTTTCGTAATATATTCAATCCTCATTATAATTTTATGATATCTTGAATGAATATCCAACTTGGTAAAATAAATTGCTGCATGTAATTCATCAATCACAACAATGGAAAATTTATATTTAATGGTCAGGTTATTGATCTCGCTATAATCCGAAAGGCATGTGCCACGATCCATCCTTCTTGTGAACCAATACTACTGGAGCAGATAAGTAATTTTGAATGTGTTGAATTATACCAGCCTCTAACATTTCAACAATCATATGTTCAATTTTTCTCTTTTGGACATAAGGAATCTGTAAGGCCTTATGTTTGGAGGAACACTTCCTGGAATGAAATGAATAGCATGATCATAATCACTAATAGGTGGGAGTCCTTTGGGAGTTTCAAACAACTTGAAATGATTGTCCAAGACTTTTTTGGATATGTAGAGAAATAGATGTTTTTAATGTTGGAACATCTAGTGATGATAACTATGTAATTATGCCTCATTTTTATTTCTTCAGAAGATTTTTCAGGACATTAGAGCTTATTATGTTTCTCAGCTTCCCTAAGATACAACATAGTTAAAATTCCTTAACATCTGAAAAAATTCAAGAAAAGTTCCTGAAAATTAAAATTTATTGTCCCCAAAGATTGTAACCATTGTACTCATAGTAGAACATCAGCACCTCCCATTGAAATGGAAAGCATTGGAATATTCAATGCATATTCCCCCATGTTTATCTTGATATTATGGCATCTTCCAGAGAAATTTATAGTTCCTCCATTTGCAACCATCACTTGACACTCTGGTGCATATTTTATGAAGAAATTCAATTCCTTGGCTACCTTACAAAAAATAAAACTATGGGTACTACCTAAATAAATAAAAAATATTATCTTTTTCTTCTTGATATTTCCTTCTATATTGAGAGTTCGAGGAGTGGTAATTCCTCCCAATGCATTACAAGATATGGTAGGACTCATTTCCTCTTTCTCTAGGGTTGGTTCCTAGTGTATATCCTCTTCTTGTTAATTTTCTTCCTCCTCTTCACAATCTATGTAAAATAATTTCTTCTCAGCAAAATTATGACCTTAAGTGTATTTTCTATCACAACTGTAGAAAAGTCCTTTTGGTATTTTTTCTTCCAATTTTTTTGGCTTCAACCTTGTAGGTTGTGTACATCTAGGATTAGCAACACTTCCATCTTTATAGATGTGAGTGATAGGCTTCCTTGTCGCCATAATTTTACATTCAATTTTTCTTGCCAACCTGAATGCCATCTCCAATGAATCATGTTCCTAGACGCAAAACCTCATGTTAGATATTATTATTTAAATTCCCTATGAAGACATCAATCATGTGTTCCAGCAGAATATGTGTTACCCTTATATTCAATTTTTCAAAGTCCTCAATGTGCTCCACCATTGAACCCTTTTGTTTGAGATTTACCAATTGGCTAAAGAAGGTGTTTCTATTTGTATCCTCATAATGTGCTATCATTTCCTCCGTAAAAATTGACAAAGTGACATTTTTTTATGGGAGAAAATCCATCGATACCATACAAATCAATTATGTTCTAAATATAAAGTTTCCATACATACCTTTCATGTGTTTTTCAAATTATTTAGATCATAATATTGCTCCATCTATAGTATCCCTGTTACAGGATCCTTTCCGTCAAACTTCCTCATATCGATCTTTGGAATATGGTGGGTCTTCACTCCAAAATTATATTTTATGAAATCAGGATTAACATTTATTTTGTTCTCATCATGAGTTTCATATACCATGTTTTCTCCATTAGGAATCGTTTCTTGTAACAACTTTCTGAAACATTCCTTCAAACCTTCCATGTTTTATTTCATATCATTCTTCATGTCCATATTATCCATCTTATATTCCATGTCATTCTTCAAACCATTAATGTTATCTTCTGTGCCTTTCTTGAAGCCATCCATCT
Source organism: Pinus albicaulis (assembly GCA_034641835.2). Classification (NCBI taxonomy): domain Eukaryota; kingdom Viridiplantae; phylum Streptophyta; class Pinopsida; order Pinales; family Pinaceae; genus Pinus; species Pinus albicaulis. The sequence continues at coordinate 32,209 of JAXQQM020060295.1, forward strand.
TAGCATCCACACCTTTCTTCAAAACTTCAATTTCATTTTTTGTTGCTTTTTGCGAGAGTGAAATTTGTTGCACTTTCTCTTGTAATTTTGATATATCATGTTCCAATTCTTCTTTTCATGAGTCATATTAGAGCTTTATGAGGGCTTAATGGATGTTTATTTCTTTTTAGGGAGAATTTTAGAACCCAATAATAATATCTATGCTTCAATATACCCTTGGAATCACTTCAAATTGATTTTTCAAATAAGACTTATGAAATTTGAAAAAGCAAATACAAACCTTTTTCTTTCTTTTGAGGAGCTCAATATTGAAACTCAATCATGTTTGTGATTTCATATCTCCAATATATGACATTTTTTCCTCTATTATCACTTTGAATCTTCTTTCGGATGTCATAGGTCTGACATGATTTGGATTCTTCAAGGAAAATTTATGCCCATCTCCCATAATGACCTAATTATGGTCTCGTTCAGTAAACAAAACTTATACGACATGACATGTGTAACTATTTCCTCCTATGGCTCTAAAATTGATATAGAGAAAACTACAGTCTGTGTCATTTTAGCGACTTTGTACAGAATTCCAATCCAATAATTAGAGAGATAGTTATGATGCTTTTCCCAAGCTCACCTCTTTTATATGAAACTTGAGAGCCTCGAAAAACCATAACTTCCACAGATCATATCTCCGAAAATATTGTGAACCAATATCTTATGTTGTTACACAAATTTCCTCTCGATTTATTCGAAATGGGGTTTTATGTTTAGTGCCTAAACCCTAGTAGAAAAAGAGTTATAGCCCTAATTCCATGATGACTTAATTGAAGCAACGAAACCCTAGAATCCTAAGCTCTGATACAAATTTTTATGATACCAGCTACTAAAATAAATAAAAGAGAGATCAACGACTTACAAATAATCCACTTCGAGGGGTAAACCTCCTTTACATTACATAAATTAACAATTATTGGATGATTCAAATGAAAAAACCTTCTTTCTATATGTAGGAGTCCATAGGGTCACAATATAACCATAACCGAACTAACAATAATAATGTTAGGGCACAATGATAACAATATGTGGGTTACAGGGGTACAACAACAACAATAATGGGGTTACACTAACAACAATAAGGGACTACACTAGTAATATAGGGACCTAACAAACTTAGTCATGTACTCTTCATTTTTCATAAATACCATCTTAATCCCACATAACTCCTTGGCTATTTCATCATAGTACCATTCAGACAAGTACTTCTTCTATAAGAGTCTATTGAATTCATTCCAATTCAAATCCTTTGTTTAGATATCTTTGACATGCTTCACATCATCCTACCAGATATCTTCTTTCCTTTCGAGACTGAAAATAACTAGCTTGTCCTTCATGTTCTATGTATAGTCATGCAACTCAAAAAACTTCTTCATCACAAGAAACCATGCCTCTACATCTTTTTTTTTTTTAACTATCCATCTAATGTAGATGGCTTGCTGTAACACCCCTATTTTTTATGTTTTTCAAGTTAGACATTTGAACTTCAGTCCAAAGGGGAGTGGACCCCAATGTATAATTACTGTGTGGATGTAATTAACTAATTATTTATGAAAAATAAATAAAATGGTTTTTTTGCACTATGACCAAATGAGATTTTTGAGATCACTTCCCTAATCCATGAGGTATGGAAAGAGGCTAAGAGTTTCCCCAAAAATCTTTCAAAAAGCCTTGAAAGAATTTATTTCTAATTTAGATTTTTGAGGAAAAATCTAAATTTACCCAATGATGAGGAAAGTAGTTGGGAATAGGTAAATTCTGGAAAAGCAAAAAGAAGCTTTAAAGTTCCTAAATAACGAAATCCTAGGTGAACAAGAACAAAAGCATCCTGAAATTCTAAACGCAAAATTAGAAATAGGCTTTGGGGAGAGCATAAGCTTAAATAAGCTACTCCAGAACAGTTTGAGGTTGGTCTGTCCTAGGAGGGGATCTCAGCTTGGGGGTGAGTTTTGGAGACAGAAGAACTCTAAGGTTGGGAGGACTGGTCATCAGAAGAAGTGGTATGCACACTAACTTTAGGAATGATTAGAATAGATGCTATTGTACAATATTGATAAATGCTATAGCTGTTATTGTAAATTAAATTTTTGAGATTTGCTATTCGTTACATTTAACAGAACTGTTTAGAAGAAACTAATCCTTTAAATTCTCTCTAGTTGTCGGAATAGACTTTATGGGAAATATCAACCAGAATCTCTAAACCAATTCTTGGTTTAAATCTGGAGATATATAATACTCCCATAAATAGTTAAAACTTGTAACTTTAATCTGCTTCTGTAATGCACAGATATATCTATGTTTGAACATTAGATTTATATAGTGATAAATTAACTATGAGTTTAAAAATTAATAAATGCTAAATTCTATACAAAAACTGCAAGTTATATTTCTGGATTTCATGCATATAAACTAAAGATTTCTGCCTAAAGGAGAATCTGATCTGAGTAAGAACCACTTTTATGTTGCATAAAAATTATTTTTAACACAGAAAATTTTGATAGAAAATTCATATAAGATCTATAATGGTAAATGAAAAATATATATATTCTTAAGTAATGTCATGTTTTTATAAATAGAAATGCATATGATTATATTGTTGGAATTTCACACAGAAGTTGTAAAAATTGAGAGAGGAGTGTGAGAAACTATTTATTTTATAGTAACATATATGTACCAGAATGTGAAAACATACCTATAAATATAGAATTAAATAGTGTACATTTAATGTTACACGGTACTAAAGAATACAAGTACAACTCCTATTAATATTTTTGTTCCTATTTCAGGATTAAACAGATAATATAAATTGTTATTACTTGAATGATATTTAAAATTTATTACCTGAAATTCTATAAATAAAAGGGTAATTATATAGTAGAATGAGGGTTATATTCTACAATATTGCATAAAAGAGAAAGTATTAAGCATAATTTAATATTGACAGTAAATCTCAAATCTGATTCATGGAAAGGGACTAGGAATGAGAATGAAAATAATTTATAGTCAATATAAGGGTATATAGAGCAATATAACCATTCTTCTTATACTTGAATAAGAAATTTTAAACTATTTCCATTCTCATAAAAATAAGTTAAATTAAAATAGAACAAGTGTTCTGTTGAACGACATATTTGTACGAATTAATATGTATAAAAATAAAAATAAATTCGTATATGAAAAGTCATGGTAAACAGGATTCACCAAGAATCTGAATCATAGTTAGAATGATAATTATTACAATTAATATGGTTAATATAAAAATCAAAATTTCTATAATAAGATATCGATGAAGTCGGAGGTATATTGTGGGCTACTCCAATGAAGTAAGGAGCCGATACCGACCTAAAACCAGAAAAGAAAGGAAGCTTAAACTTCTCACGATCGACAGTCTTCCGTAATGAAATAAAATCTATGTAACCGAGACAAATTCAAGGTTACCTCTAGGTCATCAAAACAAATAAGAACTGAGTTACAATATAGAAAAAAAAATATACAGTATGAAGACATTAACAAAAGTGCCAACTCGAAATGTTACCTGGCAAATCGAAGCCCCTTGATTATGAAAGGTTTGTGGATACAGTGACGAGGGTTAGCAAATTTTATTTTTTTTAACTATGCATATGAAAGGAAAAGAAAAACCAAATGAAATAAGTAGTGGGAATTATAAACGAAGGTAATACCTGTCGAATTGATGAGCTATCCAACTATGGAAAGGTTGAGACAACTATAACTCAAGTCGAATAGATTCAGTACTACCACGACTAAGGTCGAAATATACATTATTAGATTTCATATCAGAAACCGAGTAGAATTCCAAATACAAATTCAAGAAGATGAATAAATGAAAAATAAATAAATTCTATGTAGTATATTAACCAAGGAATAAACGCCTTTTTTTCCAGCGAAGCGAATATTCATAAAGGTGAAAGGCCTGAGTATAAAATAATAAGAATACATAGGAAAAATCTACAGAGATGAGTTATATAAACTCGTATGAGGCAGAGATAAAAATTTATACCATTATAGACATATGAAATGCATTTATAATGTGTAAATTAACACATATATTAGCGTAAAGGCTGAAATGGAAGGCAGGATGTTAAATAAAATTCTTATATGATAACTTACAGAGATACAGCTAGATGAATTTCAAACACAAGTGAAGAAACGAACAATAAATTACCTGAGGTTGTGTCCATAACATTGGAAGCGAACGCCGAGAATTTGAGCGCGTTTAATCAAAAGAAAAATTTAACTAGAGAGGGCAAAGCATAAATATTTGAAGGAGAGAGAAGAAAATGAAGTTGAAAGAATGAACTCAGAGGAGGATGAAACAGTAAATACGACTGTTCCTCAAAACCCTAATCTTCATCCTAAAATCCCACTCATCCATCTGGCACATGATCAAGGGTTCATACAAGGATCAAAAATCCCTTTGGGAAGTCGAAAATTAAACAAAAACCGCCAATATCCAATGTAAATATACAATCTTGATGTCATGGTACTCATAGCGTATGAAAGGAATTAATCACCATAAAAGCTAAGGTATGTTTATGAATATAAAACGATAAAACAATTCAACTTGCATCAAAAGAAACATACATTCGTATATCCAGATCATGAAGAAAAGGACACGTAGCTTGTCCTTAAAAACCAAGTTATCATTCGAAAGCTGGAATATGTTAAGGGGTTAAATCATCCATTAATACATAAACACCAAAGAGGCATGAGAGGGTCGAGTAGGTAGAATAGTACACAACAAAACAAAATATAAAACCCGTTCGTATGAGTGTACCATTTACGTATACTGATATGAGATAAGATTGACCAATACGTCAATCGTATATATATATTAAACAAAATTTCAGCTAATTCGCTGAAAGTAAATGATCTTAGCATGAAAACTGAACTTTCTATTTAAAATAATGATATATGACACAAATGTCAAGGTATTAATTGGATACATCACGTCAAATATAACTATAACTCGTTGATGGTACATGAGTTCATACAAACAATATATAAACAAAGCGATTATACATATTGTTATAAGAAAACAAGATATATATCTATATTGATATATAAGAAAAAAGGTAATGTGGTAATTATCCATGTATATGAAACTATGGTTATACATTGCCATTAAAATGAATGATTTCTAGGAAGAGTTACGTTTTAACAAAAAAAAAATTAAAATTGCATAAATTACTTAGCCAATATAACAAGGATTTTGAGTATAGATATACAACAATATTTCTATACAAGTGGAATCAAAATTGAATCAAAATCGTTAAGTATTCCCTAAATGAAAAAAAAAATATATTTGTGATGTGAAAGAGGTGTTACAAATGGTATCAGAGCCCATGTTAGAAAAAAATGGGCTGTTGTTGTGCTCACTGCATAAAATAAGTTTTGAAAATTTTTGTTACTGATGTTGTTTTGTTTTAGTGTACAAAGGTACTGACACTGAAAATTCAATGGTTGAAGGAGATGAAATTTATGTTGATCTGGGTGGCGGAGATAACACGCCAGATCCCAATGCTCCTTTGATGGCTATGTTGCACAGGTTGCAATGGGTTACGGCCGAGCTAAGAAGCCAGAATGATAGGCTATCATTAGCCAGTGAGGAGCAGGAAAAGCTTATAAGAGAACTGACTTCGCAGAACAACCAACAAGGTGAAGGTTCCAGAAGGAGGAGGAAAGGCAGGTTCTTAGATGATTCTGAGGAAGAGGACACTACTAGACATCAGTCTAAATGGAAGAAGGAATTACAGGGTGAATTCCAAAAAATTAAAACTCCCTCCTATGCTGGAGAGAAGGAGGAAGATGCTGAGGCATGGCTGTTGAATATGATTAAGTATTTTTAGGTCTACGAATATGAAAGAAATCTGAAAGCCAGATTAGCTATCTACCAGTTGGAAGGTAAGGCAACCTTGTGGTGGGAGGAGACAAATATGCTTCATGCCATTGATGAAAAAACAGTGACTTGGGAAGATTTCCAAGTCAAGTTTAAAAACCGTTATTTGAACGAATGCTATTATGATGATAAAGCAAAGGAGTTTAATGAACTCAGATTGGGACAGCTCACCGTAGATGATTTTGTCACCAAGTTTACAAATCTGCTAAGGTTTGTTCCTTATATTCGTGAAGAGAAATAAAAGGTACAAAGGTTTTTGAACTTTTTTCCTACTGTGTACAAGGAGAAAATATAGTTCGATAATCCAAAAACTATGGAAAAAGTGGCGAGGAAAGCTAGATTATGCTACCAGCAGTTTAAAGGAAAGAGTGAACATGGGAAAAGCTAGATAAACAAGGTTGAATTCAAAGGAAAGAAACAGAAACCAGCTTACTTGAAGAAATTTGGTAGGGATCATCAACGGAAGAAATTTAACAACCAGAGGAAATTCAAACTGCTCAGTCCCAAGTTGGTACAAAACAAGTAGATGGGGATAATTAGAAGGAAGGAACAGTTAAAATGCAGGAGCCTTTGAAATTTTGGGGTTGCGGAGAACCTCATCTATTGAGGGACTATCGACATAGAAATATTTAGACGATTCTGAGAGATAGAGAATGATCTGGATTTATGCAGGAACACAACAGAATAAACATATAAACATAAATACAGAGATGCAGCGGAAATAACACTTCATTTCATTAATATCAAAGAACTGAAATTTGCTTACAGACAGAATGGAAATAAAACTAGCTAGGGCGCTGGTAGCTATCTCCGAGAAGAGATGTGGCGGCTACAGGCCTCTGAACTGAGTTACAATGAGGCTTGAGGGCCTATTTATCATTTAGAAACAATGGTAAATCCTAAACAGCCAAAACCCTAACCCTAGGAGATGAAGCGCCAAAACTATGGGCCCCGTTTGGGTAAATTGGTGTTTCAACTTCCCAGGGGCGTAACTTTGGCATACGATCTTCGTTTGACGCGTACCATACCTCGTTAGAAAGATCTATCCGAGGAATACAAATTTGGAATGAGCAACATCGGTCCATGGACCCATGTTGCTCTCCATTTTCCCAAAAAACGTCGTTTAGGGCCTCAAAACGGCTCCGGAAGTTTAGGACCCGAAAAACTGCTAAAAATAGTAAACTGTGCCGAAACTGAAAAACTGAAATAGACAAAGGTGGAGCCCCAAGTGGAATAGGCGGGTGACCACCAATATCCACCTGGATCATTCCTCCCTTTTTAGGAAGCAATGGTCCCCATTGCGTTAAGTTCCTCCATGAGATGAGGAAATTTCTGCTGAACTTGGTCCCTGGTGAACCACTTTCCTTGGTGCAGGAGTTGGCCAGCTTTGACAACCCGATATAGTTGGATCTGCTGCTGGCGAGTGTTCTTGATTTTCATGTCCATGATGCAATCTTGGTGGCCTGTTCCATGCAGTCTGGATTTAACTCAGTTGGTGTGAGTTGTTCTGCAATGTCCGAGGTGTCCAGTAGAGGTGGGAAGTAAGGATGAAGGCAATCCACATTGAAGACTGGGTGCAGACCAAGGAATGGTGGAATACTGAGCTCGAATGCATTGTTCCCTACAGCCTTGGTGATGGTGTACGGCCCGTATCGGAGCGGGCGAAGCTTGCGGTGGGGTCCAGTGAGGCGCTCCTTCTGCAAATGTAGCCATACTTTGTCACCTACCTGGAAGTTGTGTGGCACCCGGTGTTGATCATGGCGTTGCTTGTACTTGGCATTGGCTCTGTCCAATATATCATGAACCTGTTGGCGGATGTGTTGAATGCGCTCGATGAAGCTACTGGCTTTGTCAACTTCAGACTGAAAATGAGCTGAATTGGCCTGAGCAGCTGCAAATGGCATGGCTACGTCAATGGGACATAGTGGCTGGAATCCCAAGCCCACCTGAAAGGGGCTATGGCCGATTGAACTATGGAGAGCCCGATTATAACTATGTTGTACATAAGGGAGGCTCTCGTCCCATGTGCGTGGATGCTTTGAATTGTACATGCGCAGAATGTGTACAATCATTCCGTTGACGACCTCTGTCTGGCCATCTGTTTGGGGATGGAAAGCTGTGGACTTGGTGAGCTTGGTATCCAACATTGACCAGAGGCTGGACCAAAATGTGCTGAGGAACCTGCTATCCCGATCTGATATGATAGACTGTGGGATCCAAAAGTGCACCCACACTCGTTCAAAGAAGAGTTTAGCAGTGGCTTCTGCTGTGATATTCTTCTTGCAGGCCGCCATAATGGCCATCTTCGAGAATCTGTCGACGACCACAAAAACACAGTCATTTCCCTGCTTAGTAGAAGGCAGGCCCGACATGTAATCCATGGAGATGGATTCCCTAGGTCGACTAGGGGTAGGTAGAGGAGTATATAGGCCTTGCTTCTTGATGGTCGGTTTGGCAATGGCACAAGCAGTGCAGGATCTGATGTGCTTCTCGACATCCTTTCGAAGGTTCGGCCAATAGAAATACTTCTGCAGGATTGCTACCGTTTTCTCGACCCCGAAATGCCCAGCGACTCGACTGTAGTGTGCTTCCCATATCATCTTGGCACGCTCGCTTGAAGGAACACAAAGGTGTCCCATGTGACATAAAAGTGCATTTTGGAGGTGAAAATTTGGAACTTGCGTACCCCCCAAGAGTGCCTTGTAAGTTTGGCCAAATTCTGGGTCACTCTCATAGAGAAGCGGCCAATCAGAAGTCGCGTGCCCACAAGAGTTGAGCACAGTGGTGAGCGCCACGATCGGTGGTCTACCGTGGTGCGTCCGCAACTTCCCTTGTGTCCGTATGAACTGCAGGGGCCTGTGGTCTGTGTGGATGATTGTTTCCTTCCCCAAAATGTAATGCTTCCATTGTCGACAAGCTTGCACAATGGAGTACATTTCTTTGTCATATGTGGGGTACTTGCGAACTGTGTCAGACAATGTCTCACCGTGAAATGCCACTGGATGTCCCTGTTGAGTAAGAACTGCCCCAATAGCATAGTCAGAGGCATCTGTCTCGATCTCAAATGGCTGTTGCAAGTCTGGTAAAGTGAGCACCGGCGTAACAGGCTAAGCCAGTTCCGTGAATGCCTTCTGTTGAGGTTCCGACCAAAAAATTTTTGCTCTCGCTCCTCCCTTGGTGACTTGACTCAAGGGCCAAGTGATATGAGAGAATCCCAACACAAATCTCCGATAGAAATTAGCAAGACCCAGAAAGCTGCGAAGCTTTGTTATAGTGGTTGGGGCTGGCCAATCCCGAATGACTTGGATCTTGGCCGGATCCACATGCACCCCCCTTTCATCAATAATGTATCCCAGATATTGAACCTGGGTCATGCCAAAAGTGCACTTCTCCAAATTGGCACACAACTTGTGTTGCCGCAATGTTTGGAGGACTTGTCGGATGTGGTGGAGGTGCTCTTCCCAAGTTTGGTTGAAGATCAGAATGTCATCCAAGTACACCACTACAAATGAGTTGGTGAATGGCCGCAAGATGTCGTCCATCATCCTCATGAAGGTTGCGGGGGCATTTTTCAACCCGAAAGGCATGACTAGCCATTCAAAAAGGCCTTCCTTGGCTTTGAAGGCAGTCTTCCACACATCAGAGGGTTCAATTGGTACCTGGTGATACCCAGACTTCAGGTCAATCTTGCTGAAAAATTTTGCACCTTTGAGTTGGTCCAGAAGGTCATCAATCCGTGGGATTGGGTACCTATTCCGGACAGTGATCTTGTTCAGCGCCCGATAGTCAATACAGAGTCTCCACGTCCCATCCTTCTTCTGTACCAACACGATCGGGCTCCCACAGGGCGATGAACTTGGTCCGATGTGACCTTTCTGCAACAGCTCCTGAATCTGCCTCTTGATTTCATCATTTTCCAGAACAGAGCGTCGATAGATCGGTCCATTGGGTAGTGGCGCACCTGGGGTCATATCAATCGGGTGCTTGACCTGGCAGTGCAGAGGAACCCCTGTGGGTGAGGTGAAGATGTCCCCGTACTCCTCCACGACCTTATCCATTTGTTGTTTTCGTGCAGAGGGGCCCTGTCTGGAGGTCGTGGCCACAGTCTTCTTCTTGCCCTGGGGGCGGATCATCAGGAAAACGACCCCCGGTTTAAATGTGAGCCATCGCATTGTTTTGCAAGAACTCAAAGAGATAGTAGTGCGCAGGTACTCGGTATCCTCGTACAACTTATTTCTGTGCGGCACACAACAAGATGAGGCCGAAATGCCGAAAACTCATACACAACATGACGCTTCCACAAGTATGGTTGTCCTAATAATACATCGTAAACATCACCAGCAGAAACATCACATAATACCTCATCCGTGAAGGGCTTGATGCTATAGGAAGGCGACACTGCCGACCGATGCGGAGATCTCTGCCCTTGGTGAAGCCACCCGATGGTGTATGGATGTGGTGAGTCATGTGGCTTCCAAGCTCAACCGCTTCACTGCCACCGCCGAAATGAGGTTCTTTTGCCTCATTTTCGACAACGAACCGGTATTCTGGGGAGCCCTTTACCCACATATGGGAGTGGAAGAGATGTTCCTCCTCCTTTGGATCTTTCGGTTCCTCCTTCTGGATCTTCGCACGGTTTGGAAGCACCTTTCCTTTGCTTTTGATTCGCCGATCCAAAGTCTCGTTTCTTCGCTTGAATTTCATTAATCTTGGCAAAAAGATACCCAGATAAACAAGAGATTGCTTAGGTGATGCTAAGAACTCATCTCTGATTATTAGTGGTATATAACCATGAGAATTACACTGTTTTCCCTATCTTTGATACCCAACTTTGTGCGCAGTGGTATGAATTGATTCACAAATTATGGGAAGACTTGATTGACTTGATCCCTTTGTTGTCGCAGCGTGGTCCATTGTATGTACTTGTCCTCATAGCTCCCCACGGGATAGTACTGTTCCTTGACGGCGTCTCGGAAAGAATTCCAAGTTGGTACCGCCGAGAACAGAGAGGGTTCTGTCTGGTCCTTGTTCTCACAGTAGGTTTCCCACCAGTCCTTAACATGGGGGGTAGCTTTGAGGAGTGCAAAAATAATCTTCTCCCGGTCTGAAGAGTCATGAACCGAGAAATATCCTTCTAACAGATTCAACCATTTATCTACAGCATCTGCGTCTATTTGACCCTCAAATATGGGAATGTCAAAATTTACTTGTACCTTAAAAGGAGTCGCGCCTCCAGAGTGGCTGCTGGATGCAGATGCGCCGCTGGTGGGTAGCCGTTGAAGGATTTGAGCAAAGTTATCCATCATCACGTTCCTTTGTCTTTCGAGGGCCTCCTCGAGCAATATTTTGATAGGATCTCCTGCTCCCTCATCTTTCTTTTCGTCCCCCATGGGCGTCCGTCGAGGTTTGCGAGGCTGATCTTGCAAAGGTTCCACCAGATCGAGCCCTAGCTCCTTATACCCCGACATCGTTGGGGACATGCAAAGAAGGATCGAGAAAAAGCAGACCGCTCTGATACCACTGATCCGGATTTATGCAGGAACGCAACAGAATAAACATATAAACATAAAGACAGAGATGCAGCGGAAATAACACTTCATTTCATTAATATCCAAGAACTGAAATTTGCTTACAGACAGAATGGAAATAAAACTAGCTAGGGCGCTGGTAGCTATCTCTGAGAAGAGATGTGGCGGCTACAGGCCTCTGAACCGTGTTACAATGAGGCTCGAGGGCCTATTTATCATTTAGAAACAATGGGAAATCCTAAACAGCCAAAACCCTAACCCTAGGAGATGAAGCGCCAAAACTATGGGCCCCGCTTGGGTAAATTGGTGTTTCAACTTCCCAGGGGCGTAACTTTGGCATACGATCTCCGTTTGACGCGTACCATACCTCGTTAGAAAGATCTATCCGAGGACTACAAATTTGGAACGGGAAACATTGGTCCATGGACCCATGTTGCCCTCCGTTTTCCCAAAAAACGTCGTTTAGGGCCTCAAAACGGCTCCGGAAGTTTAGGACCCGAAAAACTGCTAAAAATAGTAAACTGTGCCGAAACTGAAAAACTGAAATAGACAATGGTGGGGCCCCAAGTGGAATAGGCTGTGACCACCAATATCCACCCG
>JAXQQM020062919.1:0-22352 GCA_034641835.2 Pinus albicaulis
GGCTTGTTCAAGCACTCGTTGAGAACAAGCAATTCTTGCTTCGATGAGGATGCCACTTGGGAGAGCGAGCAGACTTACAGCATCCATTCTCGGCTTGCTTGAGGACAAGCAACGTTTGTCTGGGAGATCAGACATTCCCAATTAGCTTCACACTGGAATATTTCATTTTTGTTTAATTTTGCCGCTTTAGCTAGAAATAATAAATAAAGTGAGAAATAAGAGGGGTCGCCTCACTTTAGCCACCTCACTTTATAAAATAAAGTGTTTTTCCTAGTTGATTGACGTTATAACTTAGAAAGGAGGCCTTGGGGGTCCACATGTGTATGAGGGGAGGCCTCAAGCTGACCCAAGGTTAACTGCGTAGGCTAAGGAGAGTGAAGGACGCAGTCAAGGTTTTGGAGGGAGTTTAGCACTATAAAAGGTGGGGTTCTCACCTCATTTGGGGATGCATGATTGATATTGATTTGGAGAGCTAGACTTCTGTCTGCTTCAGCACGCCGGTTGTTTAGTCGGTCTGCAGCACTGTTTAGTGCAACCGAGTGTCTCCGTTCGAGATCGGACCCTTTAGCCTCTTGGGGACTTCGAGTGCCCGGCCCTGGTAAGGTTATTTTCTGTATCACCCTTAGCTTCGGGGGACTTCGAGTGCCTGCCCTAGTAAGGTTATTTTCTGAGTAACATCCTTCAGTTTCAGTGGAGTTAGTAGCAGTTCCTGGTGGAGATTTGGAGAGGAAGGAGCCCCTTCTTGTGACTGCGCAGATCCAGGAGGAAGGACGCTGATCCAGAGAGGGAAGGACGCAGATCCAGCAGGAGGACGCAGATCTGAATAGTGTGGACGCTGATCCAGCTGCCCAAGGTAGAGAGGACGCAGATCTGAAGGGGTAGTGGCAGATCTAGTCTTGGGGGACGCAGATCTGAGGAGATATTGGCAGATCTAGCCTTGGAAGGTGCAGATCTGGAGAGATACCATCAGATCCAGCCTTGGAGGATACAGATCTGAGGAGATATTGGCAGATCCAGCCTAGATCTGAAGAGATAGCAGCAGATCTGGCCTTGGAGGACGCAGATCTGGAGGATAGGACGCAGATCTGGATTGGGAGGCTTCAGATCCAGCAGATCTGAGCATAGAGGACGCAGATCCAGTCAGGGAGGACGCTGATCTGATGAGCAAGGGGCTTGACAGCGTTTTTCAGTGTTTCCAGCCTTGAGGAGCTGATCATTTCATCTGGAGGTTTTGTGGCCAGCATTTCATCTGTCTTTTGCGCTGTCACTAGCAGAGACAGCGTTTTTATTGGTGAGGGTTTGGAGGATTGAGATCAGCCATCTTCTAGTCTTCAGCTCATAGTTCCATTGCATTTCAGCAGCAGCTCTTCAGAGCAGATCTTCAGCCAGCTAGGATGTTGTCCTTATTTGCAGCCATTATTTGTTCTGAGAGGGTCTCCACTTGCCTAGGGCAAGGATAGGTGCACTCATCCTGATTATCTTGTACTCCTCTCTATATATTCTCAGATTAATAAAATGGCTTAGTTTTCTGGCATTCTATGTGTACTTGTTCCATGATCTGGTTCCAGCATTTGTTTATGTATATCTGTCTGGCATATATGCCCCTAAGCATCACCTGTTTCTCGCTCTTCTTATCCAGGAACTCCATCTCCGATTTCTGCTAATTGGTAGTGACTCTACCCAGAGTGATGAGCCACTAGACTCCCAACACCATGTTCGTGTCCGAAATGTCGATCACAAAGAAATGGTTCATCACTGAGCATGTGCACATGGTCACCGTCAAAGTCGGAACATACCGCACACTGCATGGTTCTAGCTCCCGAAACTAGTAAAGAGAATCCATCAAACCCCTCTGTCTGGATACCCCGTCTCTGCGCCATCTGGGCATCTATGAAGTTGTGCGAGGCTCCACTGTCCACTAGCACCGAGACATGCTGTCCTTGAATTGTCCCCCAGAGTCTCAGCGTTAAGTACTTGGGTATCCCCTGCAAAGATGCAAGGACCCCTTCGGTCGGTGCAAACGCTGACCCTCTTGCTGCTGGAGGAGGTGGTGGTGGAGGACCTTCTCCTGGTCCTGCTACGCTGTCATCTCCTCCCATATTGAAGAGTGTCTCCTCCTCTCCCTTGCTATCTAATAGACCTCAATGTAGTGTGTCTTTCCTCCGGCACACCTGTGACTCAGTGCCTATGGCTCCTAGCATGTGAAGTGGAGCTTCTTCCTCCTCAGATCTCTCCTGGAATCATCATCTAGTGGCCCCCAACCTTGGTTACCTCTCTGGGGTGGAGCTCTCGTGTCCCTTCCTCTTTGCTGGAAGGTTGGTCTGTTGAGTACGGGGCCCTAGTCCTTGGTAGTGCATCCTGCAAATCCTGGGTCCTCCCAACTGCGTCTTGTAGCATAGTAGTTCTAGTTGACCTTACTAGCCCATGCAATGGCTTTGCCAACCCATCTATAAACATAAAGATTCTTCTGGGCTCCTACAGATCCAGAACCATCATTGATAGCCTCAAGAACTCTGAGATGTAGGTCTCAGGATTCCCCGCCTGGTTGAGCTTGGCCAACTCCCCAAAGTGCTCCTCTGGATCTCTCAGATCAAATCTCTCCAACACCCTCCTAATGAAGTCATCGTACGCTGTCACCCCTGAGTGACCCAGCGTAGTCATCCCATGAAACCACTAGTCATGGGCTTCTCCCTCCAAGTGCAGCGCAACCACCTTGATGGCCTCCACATTTGTCATCTGGTTAAGCTGGAAATAGATATCTAGCTTCTCCAGCCATGCTTTGGTTGAACTCTTCGATGACCAATCAAAAGTTGGCAGAAAAGGCCTGCCCACGGTATGCTGCAGGTCACTCCCTTGTGTGTACCCTCCTCCTCTAACTTGGCCCTTGGGTTTGTTGTTGTTCTTCAGTTGACAAAACTTATTGAAGGTGAGGGCTTCTCCAAACTCCAGTCCATAGGATTGATACTCCGTAAAATACTCTCCATAATGAGCCACCTCTGGCTCTTGCTGTCCTTCGCTCCTGAGGCTGGAAATTTGGGAATGGTAGAGCGTGGTGGTGTGTGTGGCACCACCTGGTGCGTAGTGTGAGGATCGGTTTGGTGGTGTGAAGTTCCAGATCCTTCCCCAAATTGGAATTCCCCTTGAATTCCCTTCTTCTTAATATCTCCACCAAGCTTCTGACCCATCTCCTCAATCTTCTTGGAGAGGTCTTGCACCGATTTCAGAAGAAGGTGGTTAAATTTCTTCTCCTCATCTCTTCCATCCGCGTGTGCCATCTCTCTCTCTTCGATCTCCAAAACGCTGTCAACCTAGTCAGGAGTGATTTCAAGCTTCCTTTCCTTGCTCCTGTACTTCTGTCTTCGGTAGGTGATGTTCTCTCTATCTTCTGGTGTCATAGACCGTGTGCTCCACAAGCTGAGCCAAGTCTATGAGCTCTGACACCACTGTAATATCCCCAAATGGGGATTAACAGTTATAAAAGTGCAAATAGACAATTAACTACAACAAAATAGAAACACCATTAAAAACACATAGAATGAAGCCAAATCCAACACTCAGCGATTTTATTAAATTTGTCAGAGAGAGTACAAGACTGGTGCTTAGAAGGATAGTACCTGGGCCCTGCTCTAAGCAGGTTGAAGAACAACTCTAAACCGGAAAAAAATCTTTGCTGGAATGTGCTCTGCGTGGCTCTCTCTCTGTGCTGCCAGTCCTGGAACTGCTGCAGTTGGATGACTTTGGTTTGCTATTTAGCCTATCTCTCGTGCTCAGAAAATTCCTGGCTTTCAACCCCGCGCTCTACTCACCAAACCCACAAAAAACCGCAAAGGGTTTCCAGAAAACTTGACCCCAGAAAATTGTTCCTTTGGGCTTGGCATGCTGGTCTGCTGGGTAACTTTGCCTCCTGGCTCAATCTGCTGGGAAATGCTTCTGAAATGTCACCAAAATCCCTGGTACCAGGTGGCTAGCCTCCCCTCCAAATCTTCCGGCAACTCTCCTCCTCAACACCCTTCTTCCGTGCTCCTCCTTGGCTGGACTGTGCAATCACTGCGGAACCTGGGCTGTCTCTACGCTGTCCTGAAAGGACTGCGTATCCCTGATGGTGTAGCTCTGAATCCTCCTCACAAAATGATGGAACCTCCTCTCCTGAGCGGGCACTCAAAGACCCCCAAGGCAAAGGTTGAGATCTCCGCTTGAAGATCCCTTTTTCTGAACAACATTGTAGACTTGGCTCAACAGCTCAAGCGTGCTCAGTCAATGAAGACAGAAATATACTAGGTGAATGAATGATCAACAATGAGCTGCCTTCTCCCTTTTGTTGGCAACAGCTCAACATCCCTCTCGGGTCCCACCTAGGACTGCGCTGCCCCCTGACTAGCCACTCCTGCACTGCCCCTCCTTGGCCAATCTCAGTGCTGCCACTCAGCCGAGCGCAGAGCCTTCTCACTGGCTCTCCCGGCCTCCACCTGGGCTGCAATTTTTCCTTTCTAACAATAGGAAAATACTTCTTCTTTACTTTATTGTGATTTGTGGGTCCCGACCCACATTATTCCTGTCTAACATTAAGAAAAGCCAAAAAATTCAAAAATTAATATTCCCAATTAGCTGACTGCTAATTGGGGATATTATAGCTTTGATGACTTGGCACTTGCTCTATTGCATCTATTTGCTACTAGTATACCTTCTACATTGAGATTTATCTCATCTGTATTAATTTATGGATAGTTGGAGACACATGTGCCACTTGGATGGTTTGACTTGCACATCTATTTGAGGTTGGTTACACCTTGGAGCCTAAGCTCAATGATTTGGCATGCTTTACTTGAGCTCTCCACCATTTAATACATCTATCCACTTGATCTGGTCACCTTGGACATATTCCTATGCCATTTCTGGGGGGTGGCCACATATTTGGAGCATCTGCTTGGTCCTACACCACTATTTTTACCTTGGGATCATATTACATGTGCCATATGGAGCATCTATTACCCATTCCTCATGAATCTACACATGGTGCACCCTAGCCTACAAACTATGTGTGTGGATAAGTTTGCACGTCTTTTTCGTTGTCCTCATGTGGTTCCATCTTAACCCTGGACCTTCCTGGATCTCTTAAGCACCGAGAGGTTTGCACTTGTGTTTTTATTTTTATCCCTCTTGATGCTTGATAGGTCTGGGGTTAAGGTCGATATGCTACTGTATGTTCTCTACATGTATCCTGGTTAAAAATAGTGGATCTTCCATAATAGTGGATTATAAGTTAGCATAATTCCATCTTAACCATGGATCTTCTCGGATCTCTTAAGAATTCAGAGGCTTGCAATTGTTTTTTTTTTTTTTTAAATCCCTCTTGGTGCTTAACATGTCCAGGGTTAAGATGGATCTGTGCTAATGTATATTTTTTAGACATATTGTGGTTTGAAACAATTTCTCATAAGTAGTGCCATGAAACTTCCTACATCCTATTTTCTTTTCTACCTGGTATGTACTCTTCTGCTATTTTCAGTATTGTTTTCTAGCATATGTTGGTTTACTTACATCTGATAAATTTTAAAATTCTGCAGATGCATACCTTGACCAGTATTGTTTGCATCAGAAGCCAAGAGAATTACTAGAGACAGAAGCCAACTCACCATCCTGGAAAGAGATGTTGGAGCTTTCTACAACTTCCAACCGGCAGAAGATTAACTCTTCTTTATTTCCCAAGGGCCAAAGTAACATAAGTTTGCCAAACCCATGTAATGTCACTGATCTATGGAATGATGAAGAATCAGTGGAAAATGTGTTTCCCAAAGCAGAAAGAGATGCGCTACACGTTTCTTCGGAGAAGATTGGAAATGGGATGGAAAATAAGGTAATCCCTGACATTGCATGTTATATATATTCATTCAGACAGAAGAGATTTATTCATGAACATTATCTTTCTCATCCCTCTAAACCTTCATTGCAGATTATATACCATTCCCTTTTAATTACAATTGTTGTCTCTGCATCTTTCTCATCCAGGAGGCAAAATTTACGTCATGGATACTAGTATCTCTATTTCAGTTAATTCTGATCAGTTTAAAAAACTGTATGACACCTGTGAATGCATATTTTTCATGTCCATCGTAGGTCTTAGTATAAAAAAAGTCAATTATTTTGAATGCCTTGCCCTGGAAACTGTGGATTTTCTTTTCTGCAAAGTCAAATACAGGGCCCATGTCTGCACGGTGATTGTTGAAATGCATGCAGAAATTCTTTACTGGCAAAGTAAATGCATCTATTCTAGAAAATAAATTTTCCTTAATAAGAAACTAGATAAATAAATTGTTAATTTCTGCATATGTTCTATACCATTTCAGATTAGGGCCCAATACTGAAGAAGATAGAACATACTAATAAATCGATAGAAGACAAGCCAAAACAGAGATAATAAATGGTGGCGTTACGGCGATCAGCAGGATGCTTCTACCAGCAAAGTCTCCAATAGGTCATTTAGGCAAGCATGTCACACATAACCCAGAACAACCCAAACAAAGAACAGTCCATATATATCACAGCTCCAACGCTATCCAGAGAGAGAGAATTCCTCCACAACAATGTGTGTCAAATGAACTCTAAGTCTCTCCAATATATAGGAATATTTGGGGGTGTGTGACATGTCCTTTAAGACATTTAAGTCTATATTTTATTCCAGGCCGACCTAGCACATAAGTGGAATAAATTCAAAGTACATGTTCTACTCATCCGATCGAGATGATCTTTAGATCAATCTTACACCTCTCCGAAAGAGGAATCCAATAAAAATATTGCGATCGTCATCTGAGCAGCACAACCGGAGTTTGGACCTAGTTGTCCAATTTTAACACTCCCTCTCAACTAGGGAGAACTCCGTCCACTAGTGCAATCCAAACATCGTGCATCATCCCGCCGTAACTTGCTTTGCTGGCCTCTTTATTTCAGAACAGAAGTGGGTCAGTCACAAAGACATCATTCCTGGCTGACAGATTCAGCCCAGAGGTCAAAACCTCTATCGAATTCACAAAGAGTCTCCAACCAACCCGAAGTTGGTTCATCTGCTCGAAGTTAGGCGGAGGTCCGAGACCTCACAAGACTTGATCCCAGATCAAGTGGTTGGACCGTGCCATCCTAGATAGAGAGTATGGCAATCTCTGATGCGTCCATCAGTCTTTGCTACTAGTCTCTAGCTTTTCCCACCTCATTGGCCAAATGAGAGGTACTTCCCATGAGCCCTGAACTCAATGGGTAGGATGCATACGGGGCACAGATAATGAGAGGTGAACCAAATCAATAATCACAACGGTGGGGTCCAAGCACACCAACAAGGTTTGGCAAGCCTAGCCTTGTGGTTGCTCATAGCTCCGAGAAGCTGTCCCCAAAGCCCCCCAGAGCTCCTCGAGCTCATCGTCCAACAGGACCCACATCATAGGGTCATTCCACGATACCAAGTCTCTCACGGAAGGTTAGGAACTTGACCTTCCCCACGGGCTTAGTGAGAATATCCGCGACCTGCTCATCAGTTCCTATATGATCGAGCCTTACGGCGCCTCGCTGTACCATATCCCGGATGAAATGGTACCTGATATCAATATGCTTGGATTGGTCGTGGAACACAGGATTCTCGGTCAAGCGAATCCCACTCTGGTTATCACAGAGTATCACGGTGGTATCTAGCACATGTCCAAACAGCTCACTAAAGAGCTTTCGCAACCAAACTGCTTCACAACAGGCCATACTTGCTACAATGTATTTGGCCTCTGCGGTGCTCAAAGCCACCGACTTCTGCTTCCTGCTCATCCATGAGATCGAAGCAGAACCAAGATTGAAACAGCATCCCGATGTGCTCTTACGATCCACCACACTGCCAGCCCAATCGGCATCAGTATATCCACGGAGTATCACACTCCCGGCAGTGTATCTCAGCCCATGGTTTATCGTGCCCCAAAGATATCTCAGAAGATTCTTGGCACCAACCCAGTGAAAGTGATGAGGCTCAACCATCTGTTGACTCAAAGTGTTCACTGCAAAACATATATTTGGACGGGTGTTCACTAAGAACATCGGGCCCCTACGAGTTGACGATACTCAGTAGGATTTGAAAATACGAGCCCAGCAGTGTTGCCACTCAACTTCTTGAAGTTAAGTTCCATTGGTGTTGACACGGACTTGCAGTCCACCATACCAAATCTTTCCAGAGGTTTCACATTGTATTTTCCTTGAGAAAGGAAAATCTCACCAGGTCTCTGCCAGACCTCTAGGCCTAGGAAATAGTGCATCAGTCCTAGGTCCTTTATCTCGAACTCAGCAGCGAGCTCCCTCTTGCATTGATGAATGAGAGGGTCAGCACTTGTCAGGAAGAGGTCGTCCTCATACAAAGCTAGAATGAGAGGCTTTTCTCTATCAACCTTGAAGTAAAGGTTCAGATCAGCCTTACTATTAGTGAAGCCCAGCTTCACCAGGTAGCTATCTATCCTCTCGTACCAAGCTCTAGGTGCTTTGTTTCAGCCCATAGAGGGCTTTTCTTCAACCTGCAGACATTGGTGTCCCTAACCTGGACTTCGAACCCCAGAGGTTGCTCAACATACACCTTCTTCCTTTAATGCAACATGCAAAAATGCGGTCTTTACATCTATCTGATGAAGACTCCATCTTTGCGTCGCAGCAAGGGCTTGGTATATCGGGTCACAGGTGCAGGTGCGACATCATAGTCTATGCCTTCCTCATGGGCAACGAATCTTGCCTGAACTTTTCAGCCCTTCCATCATATCAATGCTTGATTTTGAAGCGAGGTGACAACAACTTTGATCTGTGGTCTAGGAAACATATCCCATATATCACCCTCGTATCCTTGCAGATTTAGATACTTTCCAGTTTTTTTAAATGTTCCAGGCTCATATTGTACTCATGGTAGCTAGATACTCCTGGTATTTATATGGCTTCTCGGTTTTCTTCCCCCTCTGAAGCCATATGTCTTTGAGCCATGAGGATCTTCTTTCGTTCAGCAATGATATTAGCTCAGGAGCATATAAAGTTGAATTCTCCCTCTTAATGCCAGCTTCTCTTATTTATGTCAAATGAAGGCATCCTAGACACCAACTTGGAAAGGGGGACTTAATCTTCCACAGTCAAAGCCATCCAACAGGCTTTGCTGATCATGGTTCAAGATTCCAATAATTTGCCTGAAAGCTGCCAAAACACATTTTACCATTACGCTCCAGTGAGACTGCTGCCATCTCATGCTGACTGCTACATAGATGTCTATCTATGTCACTGTCCAACAGGGAGAATGTATCAACATGCCTTAGCTTGTTTAGAAGTCCTGGTTATTCTGAGGAGATCTGCTGGAGCTTCCTCAAACAACCCTCTTTACTGTGACCCATAGAACTAGGAATCCAAACATGATTCCTTCTTTCATAATTTTGCACTTGAGAGCTTCATCTACTACATCTGGCATCTTATCCAGCACTACTTCTTAAGTTCAGATCTGCCCAACTACAGTTGACGGATCTAGGGCTACAAGACTTTAGATCTCAGTTTTGCGATTTGTCTCTTCAATTGCACAGGTCTAGAAACCAGTTATACAAATGTTCGAAGAACACAGAATATTCCATTCTTCATGCAAGTCCAGACTCCATATCTTATGTGAAACTCTTCTGTTATGCAGATATAGCATACTCATAAGATACTTCTACTCATCAGAGTTCCATAACGATATAGGCCAATCCTGCTCATTACTGATTCAGCCCCAGTCATCCAGCAGGATAAATCTCAAGTCATCAATAAAATGTTACATGTGTCATGTTAATGTACAGATCTGAATCCTTAGGGGATAAATACTCCAGCTTCCTTTGCACATAATAACCCCTTAGGTCTATGTCCAACTTTGGTTTGGGACAATGGCTACCCCAGAAGTGAGGTCAATACAGAGTGAGCACATAGTAAAAAAAACTGTGATAACTGCCTGTAATTTTCTGTGATGATCCCTGAGGAGATTCATCCTTTACCCAACCTTTATGGAAGGGCCAAAAGAAAAAAAATTGCTCTCATCTTAATCTTCCTTAAGTTCATAGGCTAGAAAGGATATTCTTCCTTCATGCTGAGTGGTCCCTCTGTCGAACAGAAATGATCCCATACTCCCGCATGTTCCGTTTAAAAGTTTATTATCGCACATCTTCAACCAATGTACGAAGAACTCCGCAATTTCCTAGGACGCTGGCATAACCCATAGCAGTGTTAAAATCGTCCATCTTTAATTCAACAACAACATCGACTTTGGAGGGGTTGTTGATACTATTTGCCATCAAGGCCTGCCCAGAAACATCTGCGCTTGGATAGAAGGTGCTTCCACCACACAAAACAGAACCAAGAGCGCGATCAAACTGACAACCATACGAACTCTCTCAGCCTGCCCTTTCAAATCCATATCTGGCATCAATTCCATACCCACCTTGACCGGAATATCTCAAACAGTTTGCGACAACCTATGTTGAGGGCTGAGTCACCTCAAACGCGCCTCGACCCCACCTCTTGCGGCTGTCCTTTAGCAATTCGGTGCTCCTGAATTGACAACAAGCCCTCTCACCCACGCTGGTCTAGATTTCCTATTAGGTCGATGATGCTCTTAACATAAATTGGGCATTGTCTTCCCCTTAGGCTCTGATACCATGTTAATTTCTGCATATGTTCTATGCCATTTCAGATTAGGGCACAATACTGAAGAAGATAGAACATACTAATAGATCGATAGAAGACAAGCCAAAACAGAGATAATAAATGGTGGCGTTACGGCGATCAACAGGATGCTTCTACCAGCAAAGTCTCCAATAGGTCATTTAGCCAAGCGTGTCACACATAACCCAGAACAACCCAAACAAAAAACAATCCATATATATCACAGCTCCAACGCTATCCAGAGAGAGAGAATTCCTCCACAACGATGTGTATCAAATGAACTCTAAGTCTCTCCAATATAGAGGAATCTTTGGGGGTGTGTGACACGTCCTTTAAGACATTTAAGTCTATATTTTATTCGAATAAATTCATAGTTCATGTTCTGCTCATCCGATCAAGATGATCTTTAGATCAATCTTACACCTCTCCGAAAGAGGAATCCAATAAAAATATTGGGATCGTCATCTGAGCAGCACAACCCGGAGTTTGGACCTAGTTATCCCATTTTAACACTCCCTCTCAACTAGGGAGAATTCCGTCCACAAGTGCAATCCAAACATCGTGCGTCATCCCGCTGTAACTTGCTTTGCTGGCCTCTTTATTTCAGAACAGAAGCGGGTTAGTCACAAAGACATCATTCCCGGTTGACAGATTTAGCCCAAAGGTCAAAACCTCTATCGGACTCACAAAGAGTCTCCAACCAACCAGAAGTTGGTTCATCTGACCTGAAGTCAGGCGGAGGTTCGAGACCTGACAAGACTTGATCCCAGATCAAGTGGTTGGACTGCGCCATCCTAGATTCCGCTGCCAAAGAATTTCTCCGATGCGACCCATCACTTTTATACTAGTCTCTAGCTTTTCCCACCTCATTGGCCAAATGAGAGGTACTTCCCATGAGCCCTGAACTCAATGGGTAGGATGCATATGGGGCACAGATAATGAGAGGTGAACCAACTCAATAATCACAACGGTGGGGTCCAAGCACACCAACAAGGTTTGGCAAACCTAGCCTTGTGGTTGCTCATAGCTTCGAGAAGCTGTCCCCAAAGCCCCCAGAGCTCCTCGAGCTCATCGTCCAACAACACCCACATCATAGGGTCGTTCCACAATACCAAGTCTCTCACGGAAGGTTAGGAACTTGACCTTCCCCAGGGGCTTAGTGAGAATATCTGCAACCTGCTCATCAGTTCATATATGATCAAACCTTACGGTGCCTCGCTGTACCATATCCCGGGCGAAATGGTACCTGATATCAATATGCTTGGATCAGTCGTGGAACACAGGATTCTCGGTCAAGCGAATCCCACTATGGTATCACAGAGTATCACCGTGGTATCTCGCACATGCTCAAACAACTCACTGAAGAGCTTTCGCAACCAGACTGCTTCGCAACAAGCCATACTTGCTGCAATGTATTCGGCCTCAACGGTGCTCAAAGCCACTGACTTCTGCTTCCTACTCCTCCATGAGATCGAAGTAGAACCAAGATTGAAACAACATCTCGATGTGCTCTCACGATCTACCACACTGCCAGCCCAATCGGCATCAGTATATCCAAGGAGTGTCACGCTCCCGGCAGTGTATCTCAGCCCATGGTTTATCGTGCCCCAAAGATATCTTATAAGATTCTTGGCACCAACCTAGTGAAAGTGATGAGGCTCAACCATCTGTTGACTCAAAGTGTTCACTGCAAAACATATATTTGGACGGGTGTTCACTAAGAACATCAGGGCGCCTACGAGTTGACGATACTCAGTAGGATTTGACAATACGGGTCCGACAGTGCTGCCACTCAACTTCTTGAAGTTAAGTTCCATTGGTGTTGACACGGACTTGCAGTCCACCATGCCAAATCTTTCCAGAGGTTTCACATTGTGTTTTACTTGAGAAAGGAAAATCTCACCAGGTCTCTGCCAGACCTCCAGGCCTAGGAAATAGTGCATCAGTCCTAGGTCCTTTATCTCGAACTCAGCAGCGAGCTCCCTCTTGCATTGATGAATGAGAGGGTCAGCGCTTGTCAGGAAGAGGTCGTCCTCATACAAAGCGAGAATGAGAGGCTTTTCTCTATCAACCTTGAAGTAAAGGTTCAGATCAG
The DNA here is from genome assembly GCA_034641835.2 of Pinus albicaulis. NCBI lineage: Eukaryota > Viridiplantae > Streptophyta > Pinopsida > Pinales > Pinaceae > Pinus > Pinus albicaulis. The sequence goes on from JAXQQM020062919.1 coordinate 12,770, forward strand.
CCTTACTACGAGTGAAGCCCAGCTTCACCAGGTAGCTATCTATCCTCTTGTACCAAGCTCTGGTTGCTTTGTTTCAGCCCATAGAGGGCTTTTCTTCAACCTGCAGACATCGATGTCCCTAACCTGGACTTCGAACCCCAGAAGTTGCTCAACATACACCTTCTTCCTTTAATGCAACATGTAGAAATGCGGTCTTTACATTTATCTGATGAAGACTCCATCCTTGCGTAGCAACAAGGGCTATTATTGATCGAATGGTGGTTTATCGGGTCACAGGTGCAGGTGTGACATCATAGTCTATGCCTTCCTCATGGGCAACGAATCTAGCCTGAACATTTCAGCCCTTCCATCAGATCCATGCTTGATTTTGAAGCGAGGTGACAACGGCTTTGATCTGTGGTCTAGGAAACATATCCCATAGATCACCCTCATATCCTTGCAGATTTAGATACTTTCCAGTTTCTTCAAATGTTCCAGGCTCATATTGTACTCATGGCAGCTAGATACTCCTGTTATTTATATGGCTTCTCGGTTTTCTTCCCGCTCTGAAGCCATATGTCTTTGAGCCATGAGGATCTTCTTTCGTTCAGCAATGATATTAGCTCAGGAGCATATAAAGTTGAATTCTCCCTCTTAATGCCAACTTCTCTTATTTATGTCAAATGAGGGCATCCCAGACACCAACTTGGAAAGGGGGACTTAATCTTCCACAGTCAAAGCCATCCAACAGGCTTTGCTGATCATGGTTCAAGATTCCAATAATGTGTCTGAAAGCTACCAAAACACATTTTACCATTACGCTCCAGTGAGACTGCTGCCATCTCATGCTGACTGCTACATAGGTGTCTATCTATGTCACTGTCCAACAGGGAGAATGTATCAACACGCCTCAGCTTGTTTAGAAGTCCTGTTATTCTGAGGAGATCTGCTGGAGCTTCCTCAAACAACCCTCTTTACGGTGACCCACAGAACTAGGAATCCAAACATGATTCCTTCTTTCATAATTCTGCACTTGAGAGCTTCATCTACTACATCTGGCATCTTATCCAGCACTGCTTCTTAATTTCAGATCTACCCAACTACAGTTGACGGATCTAGGGCTACAAGAATTCAGATCTCAATTTTTGCGATTTGTCTCTTCAATTGCACAGGTCTAGAAATCAGTTATACAAATGTTCAAAGAACACAGAATATTCCATTCTTCATGCAAGCCCAGACTCCATATCTTATCCATAACGATACAGGCCAATCCTGCTCATTACTGATTCAACCCCAGTCATCTAGCAGGATAAATCTCAAGTCATCAATAAAATGTTACATGTGTCATGTTAATGTACAGATCTGAATCCTTAGGGGATAAATACTCCAGCTTCCTTTGCACATAATAACCCCTTAGGTCTATGTCCAACTTTGGTTTGGGCCAATGGCTACCCCAGAAGTGAGGTCAATACAGAGTGAGCACACAATAAAAAAAACTGTGATAACTGCCTGTAATTTTCTGTGATGATCCCTGAGGAGATTCATCCTTTACCCAGCCTTTATGGAAGGGCCAAAAGAAAAAAAATTGCTCTATCTTAATCTTCCTTAAGTTCATAGGCTAGAAAGGATATTCTTCCTTCATGCTGAGGGTAACAGGCAATTTTTTTTTTTTTTTTGTTTTCCCAAAAAAGACTTGCTGTTGTCTTCCTGTCATCCCATGCTGCTGCTATATAGTTTTCATGCAAAGTTAGCATAGAAGACATACCTTAATTGCTTATATCTGGCCCACAATTGTTTCCCTGAGCTGCGACTACTCTTCAATGGGAGGTCATCCCTTCACATAGCTCCTTGAGGTAAGTTACAATGCTTTTAGAAAGGTAGTGGCATCCTACAGGTATACAAGCAGACTTGTAACAACCTCTTATCAGGGCTATCCACCCCTAAAACAGCTCTGAATAATATCCAGTGCCTCGGCCTTCTATCCCTGCAAGTAGACCTTCTAACAGTCCTCAAAGAAATGCCTTACAAGGCTCTGTTGTTATAGCCTTCCTTGCTGCCCATCTGCTGACTTGATATCAACGTACATAACATGTAAGCTTATGTATAGCTTCCAGCCTGCTGCCTTCATCAAAATTAATTTGGTTCTGCGACATTCTCCATAAGGGACAACAGTCCAAGTTTCTCAGGTTTGTTATGGCCAGGCTTCATGCTTAATCAATGACCATATTACAGCTGCAACATTCTTCTGCAATGTTGACCGATTCAATGCATTAGATTTGTCTTCGCTCTGCTAGAGATGCATGAACGCATGATCCCTTCATTGTGTTGAAGGTAACTGTTGAAGGCTCCATCTATGCCTGTAGACCGATTATATACAAATGGATCTTTCATATCACAGTGGTTGAGGTCATCATAGAGATCATGTCTATGCATTTCTCATTAGAGATTAGATCTACATAATGACAATTACATTGCCAATTCGGAAATACGACCAGTAAGGAGTATGAGCATCGAATTTTAAAACCTGAGATGCCTTGTGGTGCAGACCCCTTTTGAAATTGACGGCTGATGGCACAGACTATTTTCCGACTGACAGTGAACAAATCGGCATCCTGCGGGTAACATCTCTTTAACTGACGTCGCAAAAATAAAAAAAAAACTTTACCTTTCTTAAGTAATCAACAAAAAATATGAGGGCTGTTCAAACCCGTATCCACGCAACAAGTATCGGATTTTCGTGGAAATTTAGATTCAGTCGCCACCGTTTGCTGTGATTGAATTAGCATGAAAGTAGGTTCTTCCTTTCGCGAATTAGTTTGACACTGCCGCTGAGTGGGTGCAACTAAGTCGCTGAGCGGAGGTTTGAACAGACATACCAACGAGCGTAGGTTTTAACAGACATACCAGCGAGCGGAGGTTTGAACAGACATACTCGGGCAACCAGTCGGACGACGGGCCCTGATCCACGTTAACTCCAGTGGTCCCTCTGTCGAACAGAAATGACCCCATACTCCTGCATGTTCCGTTTAAAAGTTTATTATCGCACATCTTCAACCAATGTACGAAGAACTCCGCAATTTCCCAGGACGCTGGCATAACCCATAGCAGTGTTAAAATCGTCCATCTTTAATTCAACAACAACATAGACTTTGGAGGGGTTGTTGATACTATTTGCCATCAAGGCCTGCCCAGAAAACATCTGCGCTTGGATAGAAGGTGCTTCCACCACACAAAATAGAACTAGGAGTGCGATCAAACTGACAACCATACCAACTCTCTCAGCCTACCCTTTCAAATCCATATCTGGCATCAATTCCATACCCACCTTGACCGGAATATCTCAAACAGTCTGCGACAGCGTATTTTGAGGGCTGAATCACCTCAAACATGCCTCGACCCCACCTCTTGCGGCTGTCCTTTAGCAATTCGGTGCTCTTGAATTGACAACAAGCCCTCTCACCCACGCTGGTCCAGATTTCCTATTAGGTCGGTGATCCTCTTAACATAAATTGGGCATTGTCTTCCCCTTAGGCTCTGATACCATGTTAATTTCTGCATATGTTCTATGCCATTTCAAATTAGGGCACAATACTGAAGAAGATAGAACATACTAATAGATCGATAGAAGACAAGCCAAAACAGAGATAATAAATGGTGGCGTTACGGCGATCAGCAGGATGCTTCTACCAGCAAAGTCTCCAATAGGTCATTTAGCCAAGCATGTCACACATAACCCAGAACAACCCAAACAAAGAACAATCCATATATATCACAGCTCCAACGCTATCCAGAGAGAGAGAATTCCTCCACAACGATGTGTATGAAATGAACTCTAAGTCTCTCCAATATATAGGAATCTTTGAGGGTGTGTGACATGTCCTTTAAGACATTTAAGTCTATATTTTATTCTAGGCCGACCTAGCACATAAGTGGAATAAATTCAAAGTTCATGTTTTTCTCATCCGATCAAGATGATTTTTAGATCAATCTTACACCTCTCCGAAAGAGGAATCCAATAAAAATATTGGGATCGTCATCTGAGCAGCACAACCCGGAGTTTGGACCTAGTTGTCCAATTTTAACATAAATATACTGTTCATCTACTAAAATTGTACACTTGGACATATACACATATACATTTCTACTATTGGCTCAACTGTTACTGTTGTTGAATGATGAATTGGGCCTCATGCAGACGATGCATATATGATTTAGTCAGGATAGTAGATGTGTTACACTGCCTTTGTGCATTTAGTTTCACCAACTACTTGGTAATAAACACAATTTAGTGGTCCCTAAAACTTGTCGGTAATATGCCTATAATGAGAGATATAATCTTTGTTGTCAGAAACTCAGTTCTGAAGATCCTTTGTGGATTTCCTCAAATGGTATGAGGGAGATTCCCTGTTTCTGGCTGTTTGGTAAAGATTTGCAAACATATAATGGATTGTTTTCAGAGAATGTTCCAGAAATGTAGATTTACAGCTGTTGTGCCTACTTTATGTTGAATTTTTCAGCTCATGATACTCAGACCTGGATCATAGCATCAATTCCTACAGCTAACAACTGAAGATTGGCAAACACCTATTAATAGAGTGGATCTTCTTAAACAATGCTTTCTAAGGAAAACTCAAGAGTGTAGACAGTGCCTATCATGAAATTAAATCATACTGGTGGAAAACTATGTTGAATTTTCTACAAGATGTACATTAGATACAATTTTCTGCCAGGTAATTGTTTCATAATGTTTTTTCACAAAGTATTTATGCCACTGTTATCATTGAATAATACACTATGAAAATTTCAACTGTAAATGCAATGGAAACAGTAAAGATCATAGAAAGACAACCATGCACAATAGAGATGATATTTTTACCCTCGGAAACCCAACCTTGGGAGAAAATCCAACAACTTTTCTTAGGAGAGGTTTTTCTTCAGCAAGGTTTACATATTAGCAATTTGTATAGGAATCTGTGCTAATATCCAAGTCAAAATACCAGTCAAACCTGGTCAAAATCAACAGCTAGTCATTGCTGGTCAAAGCACAGGTTGGCCCGGTGGATTGAAGATTGCGTTATTGGCGTCTTCATCTAGGGTTGGAGCCCTACATATATTATACTTGATTTATTGTAAAGAAGAAATTAATAAAAGCATTTATTCTTATTGTTCATTTTGTGTTCTAAATATAGGTGATCTAACTGGTAAAATTAACAATTGAAAAGAAATATTGATTCACCCCCCTCTCAGTATTTCCAACAATTAGTATCGAAGCCAGTACCTTCACTCAAAGCCTAACAGCTTGAAGGTTGATCATTGGAACATAATGGCAAAGCCAAGAAAGAAAGTCTCCAATCCTCCTAAAGACATGTCTTCCTCAACCATTGAAATTGAAGTAAATCAATTTGCGAAGGCTCCATTGTTCAATGGAAACTTTGATATATGGGTGGCAAGAATGAGGAATTCCTTGAAGACTCAAGGAATTGAAGTTTGGAAATCAGTGATTAATGATAGCATGCTGGAAGGAGAATCCAAGGAGTATAATACAAGAGCAATGAAAGCAATCTTGAATGGGCTACCTGATTCTATGAAGGCCAATTTGGAAAAATGTTCGTCAGCAAAAGGCATATGGGACAAACTTCACGATCTTCACTCAAAAGGAGCATTGACCATGACCTCTAGTCAAGAAGATGATGGAAAGCAAGAAGGAAATCCAAAACCCATCAAGGAAGCTGAAGATAAGAGAGATGGCAACAAGGCTAAAGAAGACCTAGAAGATGAAGAGAACAAAGAAGACTTTGAAGAAGATCTCCTGAATAAACTTATGGCTTCCATGGAAGAGATTAATGGTTTGAAAAAGGAAAATGAGGAACTTAAGAAGAAAGCGCAAGATGGTAACCAAGACAAGACAAGGAAGGAAGTTGACTTTGTCAAGCTTCAAGTACAAGAAAGAGATGAGGAGCTCGCCAAACTTAAAGAGGAATTTCATCAAAACAAAAGAAAGCATCATGAAGAAGTCATATCTATGAAAAATCAATTGGATAAGGCAAAGAAAAGGGAAGAAACTTTGTCAAGCCACCTTGAACAAAGACTTAAGAGTTTAAACAATCTAGAAGCAGAGATTGGTCAATACAAGGAAGAGGTCTCTTCTCTTAGATCTCAACTAGAAGAATCAAGGAAACAAGCGCAAGGAGCTGAGAAGGTGATGGAAACTTTGGCATTCATAGAAGGACAAGTTAATGAAGCAGAAAAGGAGAGAAACACCATGATATGCCAACTAGAAGAAAAGGATGAAGAAATCTTGAAACTAAGATCAGACATCAATCTTCTCAAGGCCGAAACATGTGAAGCTACAAGAATAAAAGAAGAAATGGAGAGCAGTCTAGCAAAGGAGAATGAAGAAGTCTTCATAATGAAATCAAATGTCATCTCCCTTAAAATCGAAGCACATGAAGCAACAAGAATGATGGAAGAAATGAAGAAGCAACTAGTTATGAAAGATGAAGATTGTGAAAAGTTGAAAGGAGAAATTGTCTTTCTTAAAAAGGAAGTTGACTTGCTGAATAAGAACTTGAAAAGCTCTCAAACTCTAGATGACATCCTAAGCCATCAAAGGTCTCCCCTTGATAAATCAAGTCTTGGCTATGTAGGTGAATCCTCAAGCAAGAATGATAATGCTTCAAACAACAAGGATGTGAGGAACCTAGAAAGAAATGTTGATGCTCCCAGTTCCAGCAAAGGCAAGGAGAAGAATCAAGACAACAACGGAAGAGATTCTACTCCAAGGAGACTTGCAGATGGTGTCAAGAATACAAAAGGCAATGAATATCATCAAAGAATCCCAAGGCAAAAAGACTTTAGAAGTACATCAAGGAAAACTCGATCTCCGAGGTACCGAAGTATATTTCTTGGTGATTGCTATTCTTGTACAAACTTTGGGCACATGGCAAAAGACTGTAGGGCATATCACAAAGACAAATATAATGGTACCCGTCAATCTCCTAGAAGCAATTTTGCAAGAAGAAGTCATGATTTCTTATTCATGAACAAGATAGAGTGCTTCAATTGCCATAACATTGGACATATGGCACATGATTGTAACTTGACTTGGGCCTCTACACAAGCTAGAACCATGCCAAAGAAAAAATTTACACAAGTATGGAGAAGGAAGCAAGTTGAATCCAGAAGTCCCTTGATCACTTCAGCCAACAACACATGTTGTTGACTTGATAAATTCATCCTTGATATTCCAAGTATTTGATGGTAAAACCCTGCCAAAAGGAGACCATGCATATTGTTAGGGGGAGCTGGTGACTCATGACTATTCTTGCAGAAGTCTTCCGTGAAAAGGTGATGAATCACACTTGGACAATCTTGACAAATCATCTCTCGGGAGTAACTCCATTGAAGAAAATAATGAAATTGTGAATATTTCTTCCACTTGATCACAAGGCAGCAATCCTTCTTGTCTAAAGAAAAAAAAAAAAAAAACTAGAAGAGCTTATGCATGCAGGGGGAGTTGGTTCATCCATGGAGAAATGTCAACACATCTATCATGGGACACATTGCCAGAAAGAAGAGCACCATGACAGGGGGAGCATCGTACCTATGAAGAACTATTATTGACGAGAAAATATGATAAAGAGAAGCAGCTTGATAGGGGGAGTAGTCGAGCACCCCTTTTGCCATTGATGTCAAAGGGGGAGAGAATGTTGAAGGGCAAGAATATTGCCATCAATGACAAAGGGGGAGATTGTTAATCAAGGTTGTCATTGATGTCAATAGCTGAGATGGCAAATATTCTTGTGATGTCAATGAACGTCATGCAATCCCTAGGTGCTAAAGATGCCATCAATGAAGATGTCAAGCCACTAATGAAGAAGTCTTACCTGAACAAGTCCTTGAACTAACTATAAAGGTGCCAAGTGTCAATCATGTACCTTGTTTGGTAACCTACAAGACTACACTTGATGATGTCATTCGATGAAGGTCTTGATGGCATAGTTGGAAACTATATGATGACATGAAGGACTTGAAGAACACTTTATGACAACACTTTTGGAAGATCTCATTTAATGATCTAGATGGTGGTTGGAAGACTCTTTGAAGATCTCCATATGGAAAATTATGGATTCACTATCATGATGACTTTGTTGGATATTCTCATGATGACTGTCCCAATCACTCCTCATTCTGTCCCAAATATTTTCTGCATTAAATTTCAATCATTAAAAAATAATTTTCACTACCCTAGAGGCAGCTTCTCAATTTGACTCCTGTACCATCTTTTAGGGCATAATTTTGCCTTTCTAATGAGCCCTTACACGCCCCAAAAATCCAAATAGTTTGTGAGAAATTGAATTTATAAGTTAGAAAATCTATTATTTTTCGCCAGCCGACCTAAGCTGACTTGTAGGCTCATGTCCCTTGGCCAATAGATGTGTCTTTTCGTCTGTAATCAAAACCAGTATATATTGGAGTCCAAACTCCTCATTTCAACATCATTTTCAGTGAGAATTTCAGAGATAATACAGTGAGATGAAAGATAAGTAAAAGAGGCTGAGAAGGATATAGTTGGGCAAATACTTTTTGTGTTTAGGATACCTTAAACTCAAATTACAGCAGTGTGGTGGACTGTCACAATTCTAATATATTGCAGACCTAGGATTATCAACTTGCTTTTTCTTTGCTCGGACTGCTGTAGACTGTGTGGACAGCTCGGACTAGTCATCTTTTTAGAACTCGGACCTGAAGTAGTACACTGTCATACTATGGTAGCTGAAGCTTACTTCGGCCTCTTCTAAGGCATGTTTTGAAGCAGACAGTTGAACCCTTTTAGGATTGTTTTCGTGGTGATTCCAAAGGCATATCTAAGCTGTTCTTGAAGCATGGTTTGGTGGATTTGTGGATAAGTTTGTTAAGGCCTGATTCAGCCCTCTTTTGTGACGATGCTAAGGACAACTTTCAGATCTTTATTTGAGACTTATTTCAACGCGTGAATGGTAGTCCTGAAGTGTAATTTTGGGCTGTCTTGTGGAAGCATCTTGCTGAACTTGGAGCAGCTGGTTGAGCAGAACTGGAGCAGCCCTTTAGGAACCTTTGTGTTGACTTGTAGCAAAACTTGGAGCACCTTTGATGTCACACTTTGGAGCAGCATTGTTTGAAGCAACCTATCCTATTGAAGAAGATCTTTTAGAGCATTCCCAAGGTTACAAGTTTTAAACATCAGTTGGGAATTTGCAGCAGTGTTTCAACATCCTTTTTGAATACCTAAGATAGATTCAGAAGCAGAAATAATTCCTTGGAGCAATATTACTGAAGTTTGTTGAAACACTTCTTTTAGAGAAGCCTATTGAAGATATCTTGAAGGAACGTTGTCTTGAAGATCTGTTTGGAGCACATTAACATCACTCTTGGAGCACCTTGTGAAGACACTCTTGAAGAATCCTGAAAGACATCTAGAGCTTGCTTGAGACCATATAGTGCCTTCTTTAATCTGCAGACATAGTCTTCCTTTTCAAAGAGCAGAAAACCTTTGGGTTGTTCAATGTAAACTTCTTCTTCCAATTCACCATTTCGAAAGGCTGACTTAACATCCATTTGGTAG
>JAXQQM020065205.1:0-64646 GCA_034641835.2 Pinus albicaulis
TTTACTGCATAATCAAATCCTTTTACTTTTCATTCCTTAAAAAAACCCATACGCTACTTTACTTCAGTAAACCAGCGTATATACGCGGATCCCCTTTATGAAACTAGCGTATACACAGAGATTTAGATATGTCATTAAATCTTCACTTAAATCATTCCATCATGTATTCTTCAGATATTAAATAAGCAGTAAACAGGTGCAGTAAGAAAAGAATAAACCATCACACAAAGCATCACACATGAACACCAGGATTTTTAGGTGGAAACCCAAATCGGGAGAAAACCACCGCTGCAGTTGCTCAGCCTTCAATATTTTATTATAGAGAAAACATCTTACAACATACGTGCTGGCGCAGACTTGACCAGCACGCAGGCACCCACCTGCGCTCGTTTACCAGCCTCTCCTGGAAGGGAGCTACGACCCCCTGACTCGTTTACCAGCCTCTCCTGGAAGGGAGCTACTACCCCCTGATCTCGTTTACCAGCCTCACCTGGAAGGGAGCTACAACCCCCTGACAGAAGGCTACAACCTTCAGCACCACCTTGGACCACGTTTCATCAATTTTCACACTGGATCCAACCACTTCAATAGAACACAACTTGCAGACAGCAATTCATCATATTTCCAGACGGAACCCTTTCCATATTTTTAAGCACGAACATACATCATCAACAGATACATATCAACACAGATCAGATAGCAGAAACACAGCAGAACAGATCAAATATTTCATACCCCTTGCTTCAGCAAGCCCTAGTTTGCATACGCGCTTTCCCTTCACTGATGTCGCGTGTATACGCGCTTCCGTCCATACAAACCAGCGTATAACTCAGTGTATATTTTATTGCGCATAAGCGCTTTCTCTTCGCTGAAGCTGCGTATATACGCGCTTCCTCCGCGTTGAAGTAGCGTATAGATCTTCAATTATTATAGAGCAGGATACTTCTTCAGATCAGATATTCAGTTCAGATTTACCCTTTCACTTCCAACAGATGTTCGCCTAGATGTTCGCCTCATCATAGATCTAAGCTTTCCATAAGCAGATCTAGTAGATACATTTCAGATCTAGATCCCTTTCTTCATCATTGGTGCATCATCCAATCAGATTTATCTTCAAGTGTAACCCTTTCATTCAGATCTACTTCAGAGAGAAGTATTCATTCAAGCTCAGACATCTTGCACCCACACACTCTCTTTGCACAATGAATTTCTTCTCCTTTTATATGATTACCCTTTGTCAATACCATGAGCCCCTTTTTCAATACCATGGACCAAAACAATACCATAATCCCAAAACTACTTGGACGGGGTCAATTAGGCGGATCATTACCCAATACAATGGATTAATACCATGGTGGTTACCCTTGGGTTTGCACTTTTGAGCGCTTTTGCCCATACGCGACTTGAAACGTTATTTTCCGCGTGTATACGCGACTTCACCTAGGCCAATCCGCGTATACCAAGAGACATACTCTTTTTCAACATAGATTTAGCACTTGCTGACTTCTTTTCTTCACTGTCTTCTGTACACACTGCTGATACATCAAATTTACTTCATCAAGAACATATTTTATCAATCACAACTTCATCAAGTGAGTTGTCATTCAATGACAACACTTAGCATCATCTTGCTAACTAGCATCATATCACATCAGATTTACATCGATTACCAAGACCATCAAGTCAAGCATAACTTCATCAGGTGTATTGCCATCAAGAACAACACATGTCAACTGTCACATGTCTTCATCTTCATTCAGTGGGTTGCCATCAAGGACAACACTCTGCATCCTATTTCCAACAATCTCCCCCTTTGGACTTGATGGCAACTATGATGGTGTTTGGTTACTACAACAGATAGTTTAGGTACCATATCACTCTTCCAAATATGTCACTCTCCAAAATATTTGACATCATTATCTTCTCTTCATTAAAACACTTCTCTTCATTAAAACACCATGTCACTCTCCCCCTTTGACATCAAGGGCAAAGGGCGGATCAAAAACCAACACTCTCCTCCTTTTCTCCTCATGTGGAAGAAACATTCTGCAGATCTGATATGTGCTGAAGTGGCCAAACTCCCCCTGAGTTCATGCTGAATCTTCAAACATATTTGTCAAAGAAGTACATGACTCTATGAACTTCCTATCACCAAAGACTCATACTTACATCAATTATCCATCCAAGTGGATTTACATATGAGACTCAACTACCCAACCAAGTGGGTTTACAAATTTGACTCAACTACCCAACCAAGTGGGTTTACAAAATTGACAAGTCCTTACATGACTGAATATTACAATTTTACAACATGGGTCTCCACCAGACCTTTTCATACAATACAAATATGACTTTTTTTTTTTTTTTCATAACCAATACCAAAAGGTCCTCAAGAAAGAGAACATATTTCAAAAACCATCATAATACCAACACTGCATTACACTCAGCAAAGCTAATGCTCCCCCTGAATCTGTGCAACCAAGCAATCTTTCCAAAGACTAAGGCTCCCTCTTAGTTTGTGCATCCTGAAAACTTCCACCAACAAAACATCAAGGCATCTTCATCAAAACATTAGAAACAGAATTATGAGAACTGGAACACTGTCAGAGATACCAAACAGTATCAGAGATACCAAACAACACTGCAGCTGTGCTGAAGAATGCTGAACCAACCAAAAAAAATTGTCATCAACCAAACATACGCGGTTTTATTTGCATGAACTTGCGTACATACGCGACTGTGTTTCAAGAAACCCGCGTATCCCAAGACATCTTCTAAATTTCAACCAGATTTGTTCTTTTGACTGGCAGAGACCACTCCCAGCTTCTGTCTTAGATACTCGAACGCTTCCCTGGGCAGAGGTTTGGTAAAGATATCAACAGCTTGTTCTTTGGAGGTAACATACTCCAACTTCACTTTTTGCTCAAGCACTTGTTCATGTAGGAAATGATATTTGATGGGAATGTGCTTGGTTTTCGAATGCATAACAGGATTCTTTGAAATACTGATGGCACTTGTATTATCACACATAATGGAGATAGGAGTTGTACATTTGATTTGAAAATCTTGCAAGGTTTGCATCATCCATAGGAGTTGAGTGCAACAAGATGCGGCAGCTACATACTCTGCTTCAGCTGTTGATAAGGCAATAGAATTTTGCTTCTTGCTGAACCAAGATACTAACCGGGGCCCCATGTAAAACGCACCACCACTAGTGCTTTTCCGATCATCAACACTTCCAGCCCAATCTGCATCAGTGTACGCATGAAGAGTAAGATCAACATTCTTCGGATACCATAGACCAAAGTCTTGAGTTCCTTGTAGATATTTGAAAATTCTTTTCACAGCCTGAAGGTGAGACTCTTTTGGATTGGCTTGGAATCGTCCAACAATCCCAACTGCATGCATAATGTATGGTCTAGTCCCAGTGAGATAAAGTAGACTTCCTATCATTGATCTGTAATCTGGTTGATTCACCGTGGGAGAATCATCATGAGAGCTGAGATTGCATCCGGTTATCATTGGAGTGCTTGCAGGTTTGCATTCTTCCATGCCATACTTCTTCAGAATTTGCTTAAGATATTTTTCTTGTGATAGGAATATACCATTTGTAGATTGATGCACTTGCAAGACAAGAAAGAAAGTTAGTTCCCCAAGCAAAGACATTTCAAATTCTTGCTGCATGACAGAAGCAAATTTCTGACTCATAGATTCTTCGTTACTCCCAAAAATGATATCATCAACATATACAACAACAATCAATAGTTTATCATTTTCAACGTTTGTGTATAAGTTGCTATCAGCAGACCCCTTTGAAAATCCTTGTTGATGAAGATATTTGTCAAGACGATAGTACCAAGCCCTTGGAGCTTGTTTGAGACCAGATAGAGCCTTTTTAAGTCTACAAACAAGATTTGCATCATTTCCCAAAATGAATCCTTCTGGTTGTTCTATATATACTTCTTCTTCTAGATCACCATTAAGAAAAGCAGATTTGACATCCATTTGATAAACTTTGATTTGTTGATAACTTAAAAAAGCAAGGAACATTCTGATGGCTTCAAGTCTAGCTACAGGAGCAAAATTTTCTTCAAAGTCTATACCTTCTTGTTGAGTATACCCTTTACAAACCAGTCTAGCTTTGTTTCTTACAACATCCCCATTCTCATTTAACTTGTTCTTGAAAATCCATTTAGTTCCAATGACATTTTTATCATGAGGCCTTGGAACCAAATCCCAAGTGTCATTCTTCTCAATTTGAACAAGTTCTTCATCCATGGCTTGCCTCCAACATTCATATTTGCTAGCTTCATTGACATTGTGTGGTTCAATTGCGGATAGAAGTGCCAAATGATTAGAAGATCCCATAAGAGTTCTCCTTGTTCGTACACCAGATTCCTTGTCACCCAAAATTTGAGTTTCAGGATGATTCTTTTGAACATATCTGGATGGAGCTTTTTCAGATAGGTCATCTTCAGGTTCTTCATTGGATCCATTGTCTATATCATTGCTATCTGATGTAGAAGGCCATATGTCGCCATCATCTTCATTTGCGGTTTGTTTTTCTTCTTTAGGAGCTGCAGGAGACTCATCAATAACAACTTCAATACATTCAACAACCTTTCGAAGCCTTTTATTGTAACATGTGAAAGCTTTGCTTGACGAAGAGTAACCAAGAAATATCCCTTCATCTGATCTAGGTTCAAACTTGCCAATTTTTTCATCATTATTTTTGATAAAGCATTTACTTCCAAAAACCTTAAAATGCTTCACAGTGGGAGAATTGCCATACCAGAGTTCATATGGAGTTTTGTCACTATTTAACCGAACATGAGCTTTATTGAGAATGTTAACTGCTGTATGTGCTGCTTCACTCCAGAACATGTCAGGAACATTAGAATCAGAAAGCATAGCTCTAGCCATATGAACAATTGTTCTATTCATTCTTTCTGCTACACCATTTTGTTGCGGAGTGCCTGCTACAGAGAACTGTCGTTTAATGCCATGTTCTTCACAAAATTCAAAGAATTCATTTGATGAATATTCTCCTCCTCGATCAGATCTAAGACACTTGATTTTTAGATCTGATTCATTTTCTGCCAAAGCTTTGAAGTTCTGAAATTTTTCAAGTGCTTGATCTTTGTGTTTAATGAACCCGATCCAACACATTTAAGAGTAGTCATCAATAAATAAGATATAGTATTCTTCCCCACGTAATGAATTTTTTCTCATAGGTCCACATATATCAGTATGAATGAGTTCAAGAGGCTTACTTGATGATCCTTCTTTGGCATTAAATCGTACTCTGGTTTGCTTACCAAATTGACAAGATTTGCATATGGTACTTTCTGGAAGATTGACCTTGGGAAGATCACGAACAGCTTGAAGTCTGCTAGCTTTGTAGATTTGAGAGAAACTCAGATGTCCCAGCCTTCTATGCCACAGCCAATTTTCTGAGGACTTGCTCAAGTAACATTGATCTATGCCATTTAGAATATACAGGTTGCTTGGAGTTCTTTTTCCTTTTATAATGATTTTACCTGTGTCAAGATCACGAACCACACATTCTTTGGAACTGAAGACCACTTCTGCTCCTTGATCACACATTTGACTACCACTTAACAGGTTATGCCTTAATCCATCCACATACATGACATCTTTAGCCTTCACTTTTTCTTTTAGAAATACTGACCCTTTTCCTTTAATCACAGCAAGAGTATCATTTCCAAATGTAACTTTCTTTTCCTTTTCTAGAGCATTATAAGTATGAAGTTTGCTTTTGTCACCTGTCATGTGTCTTGAGCACCCACTATCAATGTACCATTGATTTTCTTCACCTTCTGTAAATAATGCTATCCCACAATTTTCAACCGACGGTTCTTTCTTCTTCCACACTTTAGAGCTTGAGGGAACATGTTCTTTGGGCTGGCTCTTGTTCCTGCATTCAGATTCTTCATGGCCAAAGTTATTGCAATAAGTACATTCAACTTCACTTTCAAGAGGAGAAAAATTGTTATAGGTATTCTTCTTTGGTTCAGTATCCAACCTTTTCTTTCTTGCTTCTCTTGTCATGATGGTTTTATATGCAACACATTGAATAGCTTTATGACCAAAATTGTGACACGTGAAACATTGCCCATTGAAGTAGAAATTTCTGCGATCATGGAATCTTCTATTTGTATTTACCTGTTGGTTGTAGTGTCTTTGAAAGCTATCCCTGTTAGTGTTCCTTGAATTGAGATGGTCCTGCTTTCCCTGTAGAAATCCTTTATTCTCTTGCCGAGTGGCTGAATGATGTAAACCACCTGTAACTGCTTTTAGATAGTTGGGTGCTGAAGTTTGAGAAGATTCTCCGGTATATCCAAGACCTGTCTTTATAAGAGGAGAACGTTGTAGCTTGATGATCTCATCTAAGGTTTCAGATCCTTTAGCAAATCTAAGATTCAAGGTTTTTGCTTTCTCAACTTCTTTTCTTTGACTTACCACTTCACATTCTAGTTTTTCAATATGTTTCTTTGCTTCTTCAAGTTGCTTTTCAATGGTCTCTCTGATTATCTTTTCTTCTTCTAAGCGTAGTTTGAGTTGATTATTTTCTTCAAGAAAATCATTCTCCTCTAGAGCATCCATAAAAGTATCCTTTTCTTCCTTTTGTTCAAAAGCCATGAGAAGTCTAAGATCTTCTTCACATTCTTCCTCACTATTAGATGACTCATCACTATCTTCATCAGCATAGTAACTTTTCTTAGAGCTAGATCGGGTCTTATTCCTTCTTACTACTTCTTTTCTTTTATAAGGACATTTTGCAGCATAATGACCAACTTTACCACACTCAAAACATTTGAAGGGAAGCTTACCTTTGAATCTTCCTGTACCTAGTTGGAGCTTTCTCACGAAATTTGCTTCTTCTTCATCAGATACATAGCTGGATTCTTTGATAACCTCCTTTTCCTTTCCTTTTGTAGATGCCTTAAAAGCAGCTTCTCTTATTTGAGAAGGACCTCCTTGTCTCATTTCAAAGGCAGTCAGAGTACCATGTAATTGAACAACAGAAAGAGTTTGCAGATCTTGCCTTTCTTCAATAGCAGAAACTTTAGAGTCAAATTTTGAAGTCAAAGATCTCAAGACCTTTTCCACCAGAGTAGTATCAGCCATGGTTTCACCTAAATTTCTCATCCGATTTACAATATCATCTAGACGAAGAAAGAAACTGGCAACACTTTCATCACTATGCATCTTCAAATTTTCATATTCAATTCTAAGAGTTTGGAGTTTTGCACTTTTTACCTTTGTGTCTCCTTCATAGCTTAAAATGATTTTGTCCCATATTTCTTTTGTTGAATGTAGCTGCATCACTTTAGCAAATTCTGATTCAGACATGCTTCCCAATAAGACATTCACTGCTTTGGCATTGATTTCATACTTCTTTCTTTCAGCTGCATCTGTAGGAATACTTGCCGGGTATTGATAACCTTCTTCCACGATTGCCCATACATCTGCACCAAGACTTTGCAGATATGCTTTTGTACGTACCTTCCAGAATATCAGATTGCTTCCATTGAATAGAGGTGGCTTTATAGACATTACTCCTTCTTGACTTCCCATTGCGACGGATCTCCTTTAAGCGATCAAGCTTCTCCACAAGGACCTGCTCTGAAACCAATTGTTGGGAAAAATACTGAGAGGGGGGGGGTGAATCAGTATTTACTGCATAATCAAATCTTTTTACTTTTTCATTCCTTAAAACCCATACGCTACTTTCCTTCAGTAAACTAGCGTATATACGCGGATCCTCTTTATGAAACTAGCGTATACACAGAGATCTAGATCTGTCATTAAATCTTCACTTATATTACTCCATCATTCATTCATCAGATGTTCAATAAACAGTAAACATGTGCAGTAAGAACAGAATAAACCATCACACAAAGCATCACACATGAACACCAGGATTTTTAGGTGGAAACCCAAATCAGGAGAAAACCACCGCTGCAGTTGCTCAGCCTTCAATATTTTATTATAGAGAAAACATCTTACAACATATGTGCTGGTGCAGACTTGACCAGCACGCAGGCACCCACCTGCGCTCGTTTACCAGCCTCTCCTGGAAGGGAGCTCCAACCCCCTGACTCGTTTACCAGCCTCTCCTGGAAGGGAGCTACGACCCCCTGGATCTCGTTTACCAGCCTCACCTGGAAGGGAGCTACAACCCCCTGACTGAAGGCTACAACCCTCAGCACCACCTTGGACCACGTTTCATCAATTTTCACACTGGATCCAACCACTTCAATAGAACACAACTTGCAGACCGCAATTCATCATATTTCCAGACGTAACCCTTTCCATATTTTTAAGCACGAACATACATCATCAACAGATACATATCAACACAGATCAGATAGCAGAAACACAGCAGAACAGATCAGATATTTCATACCCCTTGCTTCAACAAGCCCTAGTTTGCATACGCGCTTTCCCTTCACTGATGTCGCGTGTATACGCGCTTCCGTCCATACAAACCAGCGTATAACTCAGTGTATATTTTATTGCGCATACGCGCTTTCTCTTCGCTGAAGCTGCGTATATACGCGCTTCCTACGCGTTGAAGTAGCATATAGATCTTCAATTATTATAGAGCAGGATACTTCTTCAGATCAGATATTCAGTTCAGATTTACCCTTTCACTTCCAACAGATGTTCGCCTAGATGTTCGCCTCATCATAGATCTAAGCCTTCCATAAGCAGATCTAGTAGATACATTTCAGATCTAGATCCCTTTCTTCATCATTGGTGCATCATCCAATCAGATTTATCTTCAAGTGTAACCCTTTCATTCAGATCTACTTCAGAGAGAAGTATTCATTCAAGCTCAGACATCTTGCACCCACTCTCTCTTTTTGCACAATGAATTTCTTCTCCTTTTATATGATTACCCTTTGTCAATACCATGAGCCCCTTTTTCAATACCATGGACCAAAACAATACCATAAGCCCAAAACTACTTGGACTGGGTCAATTAGGCGGATCATTACCCAATACAATGGATTAATACCATGGTGGTTACCCTTGGGTTTGCACTTTTGAGCGCTTTTGCCCATACGCGACTTGAAACGTTATTTTCCGCGTGTATACGCGACTTCCCCTAGGCCAATCCGCGTATACCAAGAGACATACTCTTTTTCAACATAGATTTAGCACTTGTTGACTTCTTTTCTTCACTGCCTTCTGTACACACTGCTGATACATCAAATTTACTTCATCAAGAACATATTCTATCAATCACAACTTCATCAAGTGAGTTGTCATTCAATGACAACACTTAGCATCATCTTGCTAACTAGCATCATATCACATCAGATTTACATCGATTACCAAGACCATCAAGTCAAGCATAACTTCATCAGGTGTATTGCCATCAAGGACAACACATGTCAACTGTCACATGTCTTCATCTTCATTCAGTGGGTTGCCATCAAGGACAACACTCTGCATCCTATTTCCAACAAGTGTGTGGAGGGCATTTGTATTGAAAAGCCACTGCAAACAAAATCTTAAGAGTTGGCTATTATTGTCCAACTCTTTTCTTTGATGTTTTTTCCAAAGTCGGGAGCTGTGTCTAATGTCATAAATTTTCTGGTAAATAGAAATTTCGAACATTACCTCTTATTCCTATTTCAATGGATGTTCCTTTCGAGCAGTGGGGGTTAGACTTCATTGGTGAAATTAATCCACCTTCATCAAGACAACATAGATGGATTCTCACAACTACATACTATTTTACTAAATGGATTGAAGCTATACCAACCAGAAATTCTACTGATACGGTAATTATCAAATTTTTGTTGCAAAATATTATGTCCAGATTTGGTTGTCCACAGAAGTTAGTAACTGATAACACAATGGCCTTTAAGTCTACTAATATGTATAACTTATATAAGCAATACATAATTGAATTTACTCATTCCATGCCTTATTACCCTCAAGGTAATGGATTAGCCGAGTCATCCAATAAAAGTTTGGTGAGTATCGTTAAGAAAATGCTTCCTGAAAATAAGAGAAATTGGGACACTCAGCTAGTACATGCTCTTTGGGCAGATAGGTCAAGTGGTAAAAAATCAATTGGAATGTCTCCCTCTTAGCTTGTATATGGTATTGATACTGTAATACCTTTGTAATTATCTATTCCTATGATGAAGTTCCTGCAAGATGAGTTGATGATGAAAATCCAATACAAAGGAGAATGTTGTAGTTGATAGAGGCACACCAAATCATAGAATCACTGATGGATAAAGTACAAAAGTATCAAACTAAAGTCAAATATGTTTTTGACAAAAGTTCAAATCAAAAGTTATTTCAGGAGAATGATTTGGTGTTGCATTGGGATGTCAGGAGAGAAGACCATGGAAAGCATGGTAAGTTTGAGAATCTATGGTTTGGGCCATTTATAATTGCTGAAGTTGTGGAAAACAATACTTTTCTGCTCAAACATCCGTATGATGATCAGCTGATTGGAGGCCCAGTTAATGGTCATTTTCTTAAAAAATTATTTTTTTAGTAAGTCAGTTGAGTCATTCCATTGTAATATATGGTGTGATGTTTCAATAAAAATCCATGGCCAATAGTGTCTGTGTCTTTATATATGGTCAGTTTTGAGTCTAGTCAGTTAATGCTCAGTTCTATTCATAATTTCCAAGAAGTCTTATCAGTTTAAAGAGTTTTTAAGACACTGATTCTATGGGTCCTTGAAGCCTCACAGGGAGGAATTCATCCCCATTAGGAGCCACTGTTAGCACTGTAATTGTTTCAAATATTTTCAAAGTTGGTCATCATTCTTGAAGGAATAAATATGCCTTTTCAGTTCGGTTGTAAGATGAAAGTATCGCTGTCAAAGTGTAGTGGTGAGAAATTTTCATTTCTACCTTCATTCATTTCATTTTCCCTATTTTTCCTTTCATTTTTCCAAAAAAACCCAAAGTCTAGTGTTTCATTTATTTAAAAACCCCTTTTTAACTATTAAAATTCAATTTTTACTGTTAAAAACCAGCTCCACACACCCACTAACAACCATATCATATTATACCCTTTTTACCTTACCTTCTATCACATATTCAAATCTTATACATGTAACCATTGCCGAATCCTACAAACTTTCTGATATGAGATATTGCCGGGACCCATCATTTCTTTTTTATTTGTTTCATAACATTCGAAATGTTTTAGAAAAGTCCTTTATATTATGATTCAGATGAATTTTACCATATTCATTGACTTGACAAAGTTTTCACTTATCCACTTTTAAAATCCATTTAATGGGCCCCACCTACCTTTTTGCATCACATTTTCGCAAAGTTCACTTACCGCATTCACTTCTTCTTTCTCATTTCCCCGATTGCGATATTGAATGGGACCCTTTCCTGCCACGTCATTGTTGCTAATTTCATATCGTAACAATCCTCACCACATTCATTTTCCACTCCAAAAATATTTTGATGCGATAATAAAGGGACTCACATTTCCCTGCCATGCCACCCTTTCCCCATCGCACACTGCAAGCTCTAGAGGATAGGCACCCAAGATCATGTTATAAATGCTGAAGTGTGATGTGCAATATTGGTTGGACCCCATCGCATATCGCAATTCGCAAGATCAGGAGGATAGGCACTCAGGAATTCGTTATAAGCACCGAAATGAAATTGCGATTTCCACCGGACCTTACACCTCGTGATCTTTCTTGCCCTTTGAGCCATGGTTCTCATCCCTTTTCAGCCCCCCTTATCCTTTCTAATTTTAACACTTGGGGGGGGGGGTCCGAAAAGCTATTTTCTCCATCGCTCCTCCTGCTACATGTCCTCCTATCCGCATTTCACACCCACCTCGGTCCAAACCTCCTTGCCATGTCATCACCCCCATCACAATCGCATTCCCTCCTGCTTGTGTCTTGTGCTTAAACGTTTCTAACCTCGATCTGCGATTGCGATATATGTATAAAAGGTTTTCTCCTCCCACTCATCATAAATTTAATAATCTCTCTCGCTAATAAAATGAAACCCCACTATCTCTTTCAATCCACCTCCATAACCTGTTTAACCTCCATATTTCTTGCTCCTCTTTTATTTCTCCGGCTAACCCACAATTCAACATGTCTCCTTCTCATATCTTTCACATACCCGGTCCTTTTGTTTGGAACCTATCTATATGGGTTTTTCCACTCCAACACTATTTCCATGTTTAATTTGAGACCCTATCGTGATAAACAAGAAACCAAAGGAAAGGAACAAAGACAGAGTTTCTTTGAAATATATTTCTACCATTACTCTCAGAACCATCACGTTTCCACAAGGCATCATACAACATTCAAAGAAAAAGCACATGCCACTTTCACTTATGTTTACAATTTTTGTGGAGTTGGTTGCACCAGAACTGAAGAGGAGTCTTCCCATAGATTGCCACATCATACAACCACTTTGAATTTTTAGCCTTGATGCTTTTTATTTTGATTATGTCATAGAACTTTGTATTAAAGTTTTAGGATAAGCCTCATCTCTTTCACGCGATCGTAATAACTTTTGGGAACAGGTTTACTCCTTTTGTGGAGATGACAATTTTATATTTTTGTATATATGTGACAAAATACTATGTAAAAAATGTTCGTGGTTTTAGAATCTTGGCTCATATGATCAATACTCTTTTTAGTGAGTAAAATTGAAAGAAACTTCTGAGGACTTATTATCAATCTGGTGTGTGTATTGTTAATTTTTACTTGTGTTTCCATATCTTATTATCTTCAGTGGCTGTTTGCAGTCTCTCATGGTGTTATGTGTTTTTGTCAGTCTCTTGACATGTTCATGTGTTTTATCAATTTTTATTAGTCTCACACAATGAGATTTCTTGATGAAATATGCATGATGACAATGTAAAGAGCACCAGTTATAACAATTATCTTCCATGATATTTCAGTGAGAATATTGTAAGTCTATAAATAGGTTTCTCTTGTTGAAATATTAACAAATTTCTACTTGTGTTATTTTCTATCAAAAGTAGGGGATTTCTGCCATGCAGATCCCCTGTTTCTTCTTCCATTTCACATTCCCTTCCCCTCATAGGCTACAAACTCACTCTTTTGCTACCACATTAGACCTAATACCCTCATTAGTAGAAAAATGGATTTGACTAAAATCTCTTTTCAGTGAATGGGATTTTAAACCACCTACCAATCTTATAAACCAAATAATTAAATTGACTTAGAGTTTAGGATGTGTATGGTAAGGTTCTTGAAGTATTCCAAGTGCTGATTTGAGCGCTAACATCTTTTGGTGCGTCTGCTAGGAGACAAAGACCTTGAAACGAAGTATTCTCTCGAGTATATTGTTTAAAATTGCTGATAATAAATTCTTGATGGTGAACAAGAATTGGTGACTTGAATAAGACTGCAAATTATTTCACCTAGCGACTCCACAAAGAGGAAGAGGGGTTTCAAGACCTCCTTCTAAAAGGAGGAATCAGAGATCACCTATTGTGACTCGAGTTGTTGACCTAGAGAAGATCATTAAAGATGAAAAAAGAATATAGAGATCGGTTGAGGCCACATCTTAGTCAGTGAAGAAGGTACACAAAAAGTACATTCCAAAGAAAACGGTATCTTTATCTACTTTAGAATCAAAATAAGTTTTAGTTTCAAAATATTCTGCTGAAAAATCTCAAGTTGAAACTGCTTCCCTAGAAAATAAAGTAGATGTTGTTAACCTAGGCTCAGCTGAAATTTTTTCTCACTCTTCACCTAGTAAATCTGAGATAAGTATTGTTCTAGTGAAAGAGGAAAAAATAGAGTTTTTAAGTATTAATAAAGAATCGGAAGAATTTGTGCTGACAGAAGGAGAGTTAGAGAAAGTATTGGCTATTGCATCTTTTCTTGATAGGGATTTTTTGACTGAAAAATGTTTTAAGACTATTTTAAATTTCCTTCAAACTCATCCTGAATACCAGTCTCATATTACCCCTCAGCAAGAGTATTTTACTTTGTCTCAAAATCCAACTGATGGTTCATCCTCTTCTTATCAACCAGAAGGGAATGTTTCTAAAGGCCTCACTTTTAACTTATCTGAATTCCTAGCTTAAAAAAATAAAGTTAAATTTACCTCATCTCCTCAAGCGACAACATTTGAATCTGATTCTTCTCTAGAAGGTGCAGTCAAAACCTCCTCTGTTCATCTCTTTGAAAATCCACTGTTTTCAACTCCAAGACTTGAAGAATCAGCCCAAGAATTCCAATTTTCTGCTGTCTCAATTCAGATTCAAATTCCATAGGTTGTAATTCCTAGTTCCCAAAAAAATACATCAACCAGTCATCTACCAGTTGTACATCAGCAAGCCATGGCTCAGCCTACCCTCACAAGGATGCAACAGATAGTGGCTACAAGATATGCTCCACTTGTTCTCCCTCAACCCTTGCATCCACTTCCTCAAGGAGATTACTTGAAATATCTTCCAAAATGCATTGGGAGGGAGAAAGAGTTTTCGGTGAGGAACACTTAGTTTTTTCTATATTTATACTGAAAACCAGAACATTGAGCATGAAGATGTCTGGTCAAGACTCTTCATTCAAATTCTGGATGGAGAAGCTCATAAATGGTTTAGAAGTCTACCACCAAACTCAATAACAAGAATTGAATAATTGGAGGAAGTATTTGTGAAGCAATGGGGTGATAGGGAAGACTATGTGTACTACCTTACAGAATTTGGAACTCTGAAAAAGAAGGTAGATGAGTCATTCACTAATTTTACAAAGAGGTTTAATAAGATTTATCAGAAAAATCCTGAAGAAATTAAGCCTACTAAGACTAAAACTGTGATAAATTTTGCATCTAGATTCTGAGTTTTCTTTATGGTTGAGAGCTGAGAAAACACAAACACTGATGGATATGCAAGAGGATGCAATTGGAGTGCAGTCTAATCTTATGGCATCTAATAAATTGAAAATCTAGGAAGAGAAAGTAGCAAAATACAAAAATAAAATGGAAGAAGAAAAACCTTCTTCCTATAAATCTCTTACAACAGAAGAAAAAATTGATCAAATGTCTGATTTGATTAAGGAAATTGCTTCTAAGATCACAAAATTAGTGTTTGAAAACAAACCTACTGTTAGAGCCAATCAAAATGAGGCCAATAGAAATCAGGCTCCGTTCAGGAGGCCTTTTCAACATCAATAAATCCTATAGTGCCCAAGGAGGAATGCTGATGATCAAAATGTTCAGCCTGCTTTGAATAATTTTGCTGAAGAATAACAACAAGAAAATGAAGAAATAAACCTTGTGGGAGAAACCTCACAATCAACATGTTTGAATTTGAAATAATATGAGGACTAGTCAAGGATTTATTTGTTTTCGGATGATGAGAATTCCCAAATTTATGCACAAAATGATAAAAAAAGAAAGAAGTTCAAAACATAAATTATCCTTTGAGGTCCAAGGGTCTTTTTCAACAAAAATCAGATTTAGATAAACAAGCTACTAAACAGAAGGCCATGGTCAATGAGGATCCTCCACCACAAAATTCTTCCCCAATTTTCAAAATCACTGCAGAAAATAAGGAATCAGTTCCAATTTATTTCAGTTTCAAATCTGAATTGAATAAAATCAAAATTCTGGTCCCACTTCTAGAATTGTTGAAAAATCCAGCATATAAAGAGTCTTTTAAAAGTCTTCTACAACCACCCCTTGCTCCCAATTCAGTGAACCTTGAGGATGAGCATCCCACTATTTATCTAGGTTGTCAAGTCCAAGACCAAAATGATGAAAACTTACCACCTTTCTACCTTCCACTCAATATCCATGACAAATTGCTGCATAAGTGTTTACTAGATTTTGGAGCTTCTCATAATCTGATGCTAAAGAAGGTCATGGATGAATTATGATTAGAGATCACCAAGAAATATCATGACCTATACACCTTTAATTCCAAAAAAGTCAAGTGTCTAGGAGTGATCAAGGACTTGGTTGTTTCCATTACCCAACTTCTTATGAAGAGCTTAGTTATGGACATCATGGTTGTACACATACCTTCTAGATTTAGGATGCTGCTTTCCAGATCTTGGTCTAGAAAATTGGGAGGCACTCTTCAGATGGACATGTCATATGCCACAATCCCAATGTTTGGAGGGGAATTCAGAAGGCTATATAGGGAAACCCAAATGGCTTACATCATTAGTGATAATCATAATCCTTCTAACCATCCCATATATGTTGAAGAAAAGGAATGGGGGTCATCAATACTATACCTTGCTGCTGATGATAAAAATTTCTAGCCTGTAATAACTAAAAAACAACACTTTCAAGGTACAAATGAGAAACATTTAGAGGGAGGACATATCTGGAAATTGTACTTTGATGGAGCCTCATCAAGAGAAGGATCAGGAGCCGGTGTAGTCCTCTTTTCTCCTACTCATCAAAGGGTAACTATATCATATAAACTGCGATTCTCTACCACTAACAACACTGCTAAATATGAGGCGCTTGTGCTGGGTATGAAGGAAGAAAAAGATTTGGGAGCATAACAACTAATTGATTTTGGTGATTCAGAGTTGGTGATATTAGGTGAGAAACAAATACCAAGTGAAAAATTCCAAGTTGAAAAGTTATAGGAATGAAGTCTGGGACTTGTTTGAGCATTATTTTTCAGCATTTAATATAAATTTTGTCACTAGAGAGGAAAATCAAATGGCTGATTCACTAGCTATTACTACTAGTAATTTCAAAGTTCCTTTAGATGTCAAGGCAACCTATGATGTTCAAATAAAAAGTAGACCTTCAATTCCTAATAACATCAAATATTGGAAAGTATTTGAGGACGACAAGGAAATTCAGAAATTTTTAGATTGTGTTGAAGAGTTTGCAAATATACAAAATTATGATGAGCATGACATTGTTGAAAACCAAAATAGAAATCCTTTTAAGAAAACCATGGCTGGGAAGAACATTATAGATCTGAAAAATAATTATACTCCTAAAGGCTTAGTCCCTTTAGAAATATTGTTCGATAATAATGATGTTTTTCTCAAGCCTGAAAGAAAAGTTGATGGAGAGTGCACAACAGAATGAAACATTGGCACAAAAGATCAACCAAAATTAGTCAAAGTGTCCAAATTCCTTTCTCTTGAAACCATAACAAAATATATCAAGTTGCTGAAAGAATTTGCTGATATTTTTGCATGGTCTTATAGTGAGCTGAAAAATTACGATAAAAGCATAATGGAGCACAAGATTCCTTTGAAAATAGATGCAAATTCTGTAGCACAAAAAATCAGACATATCAATCCCATGTTGCTCCCAATAATTGAGAAAGAAATCAGAAAATTATGGGAAGCAAAGATAATTCTGCCTTTGAGATTTTCTAATTGGGTAGCTAATATAGTCCCGATTCGGAAAAATAATGGAGAGATACGTATTTGTGTCGATTTTCACAACCTAAACCAGTGTTCATTAAAAGATAACTATCCACTGCCCAAGATGGATTATATTTTGCATAAGGTTGTAGGATCCAAAAGATTGCCAATGATTGGTGGATTTTCAGGCTATAATCAGATTTCAGTTGATAGAAAAGACAAAGAAAAGACAAAATTTACCACACCCTAGGGTACATTCATGTACAAAAAAAATTCCATTTGGTTTGATGAATGCAGGCGCAAATTTTCAGCAGGCAATGGATATTGCCTTTGCGGGAGAAAAGGATAGTTTTGTAGTCATCTATTTGGATGACATCACAGTCTATTCAAAATCTGATGAAGACCACTTGAAACATTTGAAACAAGTTTTTGGCAAATGCAGAAAGTTTGGTTTGTCCTTGAATCCAAAAAAATCATCCTTTGCTGTCCAAGAAGGGAAATTATTGGGACATATTGTAACAGAAAGTGGCATTTTTATTGATCCAGGAAGAGTAGAAGCTATTCAGAAAATTGGTTTGCCAAGGAATAAAAAAGAATTACAGTCATTTTTAGGGAAGATCAATTTTTGAGGCGCTTTGTTCCAAACTTTGTAGAGCTGATCAAACACATAAATGTATTGCTAAAAAAAGATGCAGAATTTAAATGCAAAGATGAAGCAAAGAATTATTTTTCAACAATCAAGTCTGCCTTGACTGAAGCTCCAGTTTTGATTAGTCTCGATTATTAAAATTATTTTATGATTTTTTCATATTCTTTAGAGACAGTTGCATTTGTCTTGTTATAGAAGAACAACGAAGGTTTAGAGCAACCTATCTCATTTTTCATTTGTGCTTTAAGAGATGCTGAATTAAAATACAACGTGACTGAAAAAACAAGCATATGCACTAGTTAAGGCTTTGAAGTCTTTTCGAGTTTATGTGCTACATTAAAAAATTGTTGCTTTTGTTCCAAATATTACTGTTAAAGATGTATTTCTGCAGCTAGATACATATGGCAGGAGAGGATTTTGGTTGACCAAAATTTTGGAATTTGATATTGAGATCAGACCAACTAAATTGATAAAAGGTCAAGGCTTGGCTCGCTCGATTGCAGAATCTAATTGCAAGGCTCTAAATATGAATGTAGAGGCAGCTAAAGGAGAATATGGAGAAGGTATTTCTAATTATCCTGAAATATTTGATTAAGATTGGTAGGATATAGTATAATTTTTGTTAAATTTCAACTGTCCCCCTCAAATGGAGAAGTAATAAAGGAGAGCTTTCAAATTCAGAGCTGTGAAGTATTGCATTTTGGAAGACCATATTTATTGGAAATACCCTCTTGTATTCTTATTAAGATGTGTAGATGAATCTGAATCCCAAGAGATTATGACAGAGATACATGCAGGAGTGTGTGGAGGGCATTTGTATTGGAAAGCCGCTGCAAACAAAATCTTAAGAGCTGGCTATTATTGGCCAACTCTTTTCTCTGATGTTTTTGCCAAATTCAGGAGCTATGTCAAATGTCAGAAATTTGTTGGTAAACATAAATTAATACCATTACCTCTTATTCCTATTTCAACGGATGTTCCTTTCCAATAATGGGGGTTAGGCTTCATCGGTGAAATTTATCCACCTTCATCAGGACATCATAGATGGATTCTCACAGATACAAACTATTTTACTAAATGGATTGAAGCTCTGCCAACCAGAAATGCTATTGATACAGTAATTATAAAATTTTTGTTGGAAAATATTTTGTCCAGATTTGGTTGTCCACAGAAATTCGTAACTGATAATGCAATTTCCTTTAATTATACTAAGATGTACATATTTTTTCAGCAATACGAAATTGAATTGACTCATTCCACGCCTTATTACCCTCAAGGTAATGGATTAGCCGAATCATCCAATAAAATTTTAGTGCAGATCGTTAAGAAAATGCTGCATGAAAATAAGAGAAATTGGGACACTTAGCTGGTACATGCTCTTTGGGAAGATAGGGTAAGTGGTAAAAATCAATTGGAATGTCTCCCTTTCAGCTTGTATATGGTATTGATGCTGTAATGCCTCTGAAATTATATTTTCCTATGATGAAGTTCCTACAAGATGAAGTTGATGATGAAAATCCAATCCAAAGGAGAATACTGCAGTTGATAGAGGCACACCAAATCAGAGAATCACGGATGGATAAAGTACAGAAGTATCAAACTAAAGTCAAATATGTTGTTGACAAAAGTGAAAATCAACATTTATTTCAGGAGAATGATTTGATGCTGCATTGGGATTTCAGGAGAGAAGACCATGGAAATCATGGTAAGTTTGACAATCTATGGTTTGGGCCATTTAGAATTACTGAAGTTTTGGAAAACAATACTTTTCTGCTCAAACATCTGTATGATGATCAGCTGACTGGAGGCCTAGTTAATGGTCATTTTCTTAAAAAGTTATTTGTTTAGTAACTCATTTGAGTCATTCCATTGTAAATATCTGGTATGATGTGTCAATAATTCTCCATGCCCAATGGTGTTTGTGTCTGTATATATGGTCAGTTTTGAGTCTAGTCAATCAATGCTCAGTTCTAGTCATAGTTTCCAAGAAGTCTTCTAAGTTTAAAGAATTTTTAAGGCACTGATTCTATAGCCCTTGAAACCTCACATGGAGGAATTCATCCCCAATATGAGCCACTGTTAGCACTACGATTTTTTCAAATATTTTCATAGTCTGGTCATCATTCTCCAATGAATCAATCTGCCTTTTCAGTTGAGTTGTAAGATGAAAATGTTGTTGTCAAAGTGTAGTGGTGGGAAAATTTCATTTCTACCTTCATCCATTTCATTTTCCCTCTTTTACCTTTCATTTTTCCAAAAAAACCCAAAGTCCAGCATTTCATTTCTTTCAAAACCCCTTTTTAACTATTAAAATTTATTTTTTATAGTTAAAAAGTAGCTCCGCACACCCACTAACAACCATATCATATTATACCCTTTTTACCTTACTTTATATCACATATTCAAACCTTATACATGTAACCATTGCCAAATCCTACAAACTTTCTGATATGTGATATTGTTGGGACCCATCATTTCTTTTTGATTCGTTTCATAACATTCGAAATGTTTTAGAAAAATCCTTTATATTATGATTCAGACGAATTTTACCATATTCATTGACTTAATGAAGTTTTCACTTCTCTAGTTTTAAAAGCTGTTTAATGGGCCCCACCTACCTTTTCGCATCGTATTTTCGCAAAGTTCACTTACCGCATTCACTTTCGCTTCCTCATTTCCCCAATTGCGATATTGAATGGGACCCTTTCTTGCCACGTCATCGTTGCTAATCGCATATCGCAACAATCCTCGCCAAATTCATTTGCCACTCCACAAATATTCCGATGTGATACTAAAGGGACCCACCTTTCCCTAACATGTCACCATTTCCCCATTGCACATCGCAAGCTCTGGAGGATAGGCACTCAGGATCATGTTATAAATGCTGAAGTGCGATGTGCGATATTGGTGGGACCCAATCACATATCACAATTTGCAAAATCAGGAGGATGGGCACTTAGGAATCTGTTATAAATGCCAAAATGCGATTGAGATTTCCATCGGTTGTTACACCTCGTGATCTTCCCCGCCCTTTCATCCATGGTTCTCATGCCTTTTCGGCCCTGCTTATCCATTCTTCTTATAACACTGCAAGGGGTGGGGGTCTGAAAAGTTGTTTTCTCCACCGCTCCTCCTACTACGTGTCCTCCTCTCCACATTTCGCACCCCCCTCGGTCGAAACCTCCTTGCCACATCATCACCCCAATCGCAAATTGCATTCCCTCCCACTTGTGTCTTATGCTTAAACATTTTTGACCCCGATATTCGATTGTGATATGTGTATAAAATGTTTTCTCATCCCATCATTTATTTAATAATATATCTCGCTAATAAAATGAAACCCTGCTATCTGTTTCAATTCGTCTCCATAACCTGTTTAACCTCGATATTTCCTGCTCCTCTTTTATTTCTCTCGCTGGTCCACAATTCAACGTGCCTCCTTCTCATATCTTTCACATTCTCGGTCCTTTTGTTTGGAACCTATCTATATGGGGTTTCCACTCCAACACTATTTCCATGTTTAATTCAAGACCCTATCGCGACAAACAAGAAACGAAAGGAAAGGAAAAATGACAGAGTTTCTCTGAAATAGATTTCTACCATTACTCTCAGCACCAACATGTTTCCACAAGGCATCATGCAACATTCAAAGAACAATCACATGTCACTTTCACTGTTGTTTACACTTTTTGTGGAGTTGGTTGCACGAGAACAGAAGAGGAGTCTTCCCATAGACTGCCACATCATACAACCACTTCAAATTATTAGCCTTGATGCTGCTTATTTTGATTATGTTATAACACTTTGTATTAATTTTTTAGGATAAGCCTCATCTCTTGCACGATATCATAATAAATTTTGGGAACAGGTTTACTCATTTTGTGGAGATGAAAATTTTGTATTTTTGTATATATGTGACAAACTGCTATGTAAAAAAGGTTCATGGTTTTAGAATCTTGGCTCATATGATTAGTACTCTTTTCAGTGAATAAATTTGAAAGAAAATTCTGAGGACTTATTATCAATCTGGTGTGTGTATTGTTAATTTTCACTTGTGTTTCCATATCTTATTATATTCAATGGAATTTTTCAATCCCTCATGGTGTTATGTGTTTTTATCAGTCTCTTGACATGTTCATGTCTTTTATCAATTTTTATTAGTCTCACATAGTGAGCTTTCTTGATGAAATATACATGATGAAAATGTAAAGAGCATCACTTATAAAAATTATCTTCCATGATATTTCAGTGAGAATATTGTAAGTCTAGAAATAGCTTTCTCTTGTTGAAATATTAACAAATTGATACTTGTGTTATTTTCTACCTAAAGTAGTGGATTTATGCCTTATAGACCCACTGTTTCTTCTTCCATTTCATATTCTCTTCCCCTCATAGGCTACAAACTTACTCTTTTTCTACCACATCAGACCCACTACCCTCATTAGTAGAACAGTGGATTTGAATGAAATCTCTTTTCAGTGAATGGAGTTTAACCGCCTACCAATATTATAAACCGAATCATTAATTTTCCTTAGAGTTTAGGATGTGTTTGGTCATGTGCTTGAAGCATCCAAGTGTTGATTCCAATGCTAATAGGTTCACCCACACCTGCTGTCTTGAAGGATCCTTTTCTATCTCAAGATAGTAAAATGATCAGATCTTCTTCCAATTCATCAGCAAATATTTTAATGATGTCTCAGGTCATGGTTGCGACATGATCTCAAGACTATGGATCTAAAAGTCTTGTAACTGGTAAAGAGACTGAATCTTCTAGTCAAACACCATAAAAAATCCTTCGATTTTCGAACCACTTTAAATCGATAAAACTAACCCTAATTTAGTGATTAAACTTCGTGCTAAAGGTGTACTTCGAAAATCGGCTTTCAATCCACATGCGAGAGCTGTTCAGAATTATAACATTGTTGAAGATTTGGCCATAACCCCTTCAACAATGTCGGCCTTAGAAGTGCTACAAGATTGTCTAGAACAAAGGAAATTACTATTATCAACCATCAGAGCTATTGATCCTCAGGACTCGAACCTAATGGTATTTGATATCGAAAATTATGTACCTATAATCCCACATCAAATGGATTTTCAGATTCCAGTATTAGTCAATTCAAGATGAGTTTTTCGTACTGTAATTGATGAGGGGGCATCTACGTGTATAATGTCATTAAATTGTTGGAAAACCCTTGGTTCTCCAACACCCAACCGATCACTGACTACCCTTAAAGCCTTTTACGGAAGAGGATTTAATCCATATGGAATACTCCAGGATCTATCTATAGAAGTAGAAGGAAAAATCGTAAACCTAGAGGTGGAATTTGTTGATGCCCCTCTTAATTACAACCTTCTTTTGGGTCACAGTTGGTATTACACAATAAATGTTGTTGTTTCATATATATTTCGGGTAATAATGTTTCCTCACAAAGGAAAGATTGTTAAAATCGATCAGTTGTCATACTTTTCTTCAGACCCTAATTCTGCAGATAACATCCAGCATGTCTGAAAATCGAAGGTGTTGGTGTAGGAATAATGAAGGATTCCGCTCTCATGGGAACTTTCGATATGCCCTCACCCAACATATTGTGAACAGTTTCCAATATCAATATGATCCCATCAAGCACAATGCCATTTGATGACACATGGACTGTGCCTTTAGAATCATAATTGGACTCTTATAATGGCGAGATCCCTTTAAGTCCTTTTGAATCGACATATGTAGCAGTAAAATCGTATTCTGACACCCCATCAACTTCTACCAATGAAGTGAATGTGATCAGAGAAGAATCATCTTCTATATCAAGCTCAACTTTGACATCATTTCCGGATCCCTTTCAACATGTATTTACAACTGATGAAAGCATTCGAGAAATTTTGTCATTAGATGAATTACCATGGGATGATCTTCATCATCGACCTTATTTTTTGCTTGATCTTGATAAATTTGAAAATAATTTTTCATCTATCTTTACAATTAATTTTGTCTAGGAACCTTAGAATCCCACATCGATCACACATTCAGATTCTGAGACAAATTTGGGAAATATTTCTACATCTATTCCTATTGACATATCAATTAAATCGGGAATTATTGAAAACATTCATATAGGCGCTTCTTGTTCGATTGATGAGATTAAAACTTAGAAATCCCTATTTCAAGAATTTCGAGACATTTTTTCCTGGTCTTACGAAGAGATGCCATGTATCGATCCTAATATTATTATTCATGAAATCAAGATATACCCAGATGCTAAGAATATTAGACAGAGATTACGTCTAATACATCCGCGAAAATCTGCAGCAATTAAAGTTTAAGTTTAAAAATAATTATGAGAAAGATTTATTTATCCCATTCCTTTGACGGATTGGGTATCTAACATAGTTCCCGTAACGAAAAATCAAGGGACTATTAGAGTATGTGTCGATTATCGGGATATTAAAAAGGCTTGTCCAAAAGAAAACTATACTACACCCTATATTGATAAAATTGTTGATGATTGTGCTGGAAATGAAATATTCTCGTTTATGGATGGTTTTTCTGGCTACAATCAAATCAAAATAATCCCTATTGATCAACCTAAAACAACATTTATATGTCCTTGGGGCACGTTTTCATATTGTAAGTTACCTTTTGGGCTGAAAAATGCTGGCGCAAATTTTCAAAGAGCTATGTCTTATGCATTTCACGGTATCAAACATATTGTACAACCTTACCTGGAAGACTTACCTGCTCATTATTTATGCATATAAGATCATCCTACGCACTTACGTGCTATCTTCATGAGATGTAGGCATTAAAAAATTCATTTGAATCCACACAAATGTGTTTTTTTTGTACAATTAAGATGTTTAATTGGATTCGTCATTTCAAAAGAGGGAATTCATGTCGATCCATCGAAGGTTGAGGCTATCATCAACTTACCTCATCCTTCCACTCTTCGCCAACTCCAGAGTTTGCAGGGGAAAGAAATTTTTTTACTTAGGTTTATCCCAAAATATGCAGAGATAAAGAAAGGTTTTATGTGGTTGTTGAAAGAAGATGTTCCATTTATTTGGGATGATATTTCCGATAAATATTTTGATGCACTTAAAAACGTGTTGACCCATGCACCGTTATTGCATCCGCCCAATTACCACCGGGATTATTTTTTATACTTAGTTGCCTATGATTACATGATTGGAATGGTCTTGGTTTAGGAAGATGAATCTAACAACGAACATGTGATTTATTACCTAAGTTAGAATCTCAATCTGACGGAAATCAACTATTCACATGTGGAGAAATTGGCCTTGGAGACAGTTCAAGTATTCCAACGATTTCGTCAGTACATACTATTACACAAAACCACAGTGATATCTAAATGCAACCTGATGATGTATATTTTGAAAAAAAAATTTCTCGGGGGAAAATACTCCAAATGGATTGTCATCCTGCAAGATTTTGATTTGGAGTTCGAGAAGTCCAAGTTTAAGAAATCACTAGTGTTTGTTGAACTTATGTGTGACTTTCCCAATACTGAATTTGAAACAGTGGTAGAGAATCCTATCGCAGATGAATCTCCATTTCTAATCAGTACTTTAGATCCATGGTATGCAGATATCATTATATATCTTTATACCCTAACCTTTCGCCCAAATATTTCGCGATCAGATTGACAGAGAATTCGGTACCAATCCTAGCAATACAATATTTCTAGGGACACTCTTTATCATCGTGGTGTCAATTCTGTGTTTTGATGATGTATAACTCATGAAGAGGTTGAAAAGGTTTTGAATGATTTCCACTCTGGAGCATGTGGTGGTCATATGTCTAGGTTTTACACAACCCAAAAGATATTGCACGCTGGTTATTTTTTTCTGTCTTTATTCAAATATTGTATTATCACGGTCCAAAAATGACAGAATTTCCAAATTTTTGATCGAAATATGTGTGCACCTCCAGATCCTCTTCACTCAATCATTGATGTTGGCCCTTTCACCAAATGGGGCATTGATTTCAATACATGTAACCCTCACTCGGTCGAGGGGCATGGGTATATTATTCTCTTCATAGATTACTTTAACAAATGGGCTGAGGCAATGCCTACATTCATAGTTGATGGAAAATCTACAACTACTTTCATATTCAATCATGTGATTGCTCGATTCAGTGTTCCTCAAGCTATCATTACAGACCATGTGAGCCATTTTCGAAATATTATGATGACTGAAATTTCTGATCAACTTGGCCTACACCATGATAATTCTACACCATATTACCCATAGGCTACTGGTAAAGTTGAGGCCGCCAACAAGGTTTTAACCACCATGATTAAACGGATTTTTTGGACTCACAAATATAACTGGCATACCATGTTTTTTTCTGCATTATGGGCATACCATAGCTCTGCAAAAACTGCTACAGGGTTCACTCCTTTTCAACTTGTTTACGATTTAGAAGCCATGTTACCCATTGAATGTGAAATACCGTCACTCAAATTAGCCATTGAGTTATTACCAGCTACCTTTAAAGAGGAGAACACTTTCTATACTTAGCACAATTAGATGAGACTTTTCGCATTGTTGCATTAGCTGCCAAAGCTCAGAAGAAACGTGTTAAAGCTCAGTATGATCAAAGTGTTAACCCTCACATTCGTTCAGAAGGTGACCTAGTTTTAGTATATGATCAAGCTAATGATAAGCTAGACGCTGGTAAATTCGAACCGATGTGGCATGGTCCCTACATTGTCAACCATGTGCTTGCAAAAGGAGCCTATGAATTAATTGATTATGACAGGGTCTCTTTAGATAGACCCAGGAATGGTCTTTATGTCAAGAGATATTATGCATGAATTTTCATGTGAAGATCCCCCTTGTACATTAGTTACATTTTAGAACAGTGTGCCTTAGATAAGACAAGTGTGCCTAGATTAATTATTTTTGTTGTTACTACTATCACTGTTTATCTTGATTACTCTTGATATTGCAGATGTCGACATCCCTTCAAAATTGCATTTGTTTTGTTGATGGCGCCTGTTGTATTACACATAAAATCTCTTCCGTGACTTGGGTTATATATTCACCCACTGATGAGTTAGTCTCTATTCATGGGATATGCCTTGGTTAAACAACGAACAATATTGTAGAATATAGCGCAATGATTGAGTTATTATCTGATGCCATTACATTTGGTATTCAACATTTGATTGTTAGGTTAGATTTGCAACTCAATGTATTAAATTAAACATAGTTTATGCTATTAGAATCCAATATTGTTAAGATTATTTTTTAAGGTTCGCTCTTGGAAAGACAATTTGATTATATCAAATATCAACATATTTCAATAAATTTAAACACATTGGTTGATGCATTAGCTAATCAAGTTTTAAATAGACATTTGCAACATTAACTAAGTAAATGATGCAGGGGTATTAGACACTAGCCAACAATGTAGGAGGTTTTGTCCACATGTTCTGGCTAGAAGGGTTCGAAATCATTTGCATTTGTAACAGCAAGGTGTCAATGCCTTAGCTGTCTATTGCATTTAGGTCAGTTAGAGTCAATAGAAGTCGAATAGTTTAGTTCAGTCCATCTGTCATGTTTAGTTCTTTGAATAATGTAATTAAGTTTGTTAGAAGATAAACGGTCCTCACTGAGGAACTGAAGAGACACAGTGTAATGCATATAAATTATATCTCTCGAATGTAGTGAGGAGGATATTTCTGCAGTTAACTTGTGTGTTAAGTAATTGCTTCCGGTTGAATAAATTTTAGTGCTCGTTGATTATCAAATTGTATTGAGTTGATATTTGTGAGGAATTTGTTTAGTCGTGAGGCGATTGAACACTGGTCTGTGTATGATTGTTGAATTGAGTTGTTGTATGATCTCCGCATCTCTCTTTCCATTTTTTTCTCTTGAATTGTCTGTACAATTGAAAATCCCACTCGTAGAAGAGGTTCGTGCATAATCGTGGTCGTCGAAATCTGTTCCAAGGTAGTGACGACTCCGATTATAAGAGAAATAGACTATTTCATTGTTAATTGAAATCCTGAGCCGAGATCGGACCCTGAGTTAGTGAACCAAAGTGAATAGAAAGGATAGCGTAACCCTGACTTGAACCCTGGTCAATCACTGTTCAAAGGCTGGAAGCGGTTTTGATCGCACCGCCTTTGTGGGACGAGCAATATTCAAGAATTTGGAGCGATTCCATAGACTAGAGGACACGTGGCGTAAGAGTATCCGCATACGTCGTCCGATCTGGCGGCTGGCTATCGAACGATGATTGCACGCAAAGGAGCACAGGAGATAACCTATGGTATGGATGTTCATTTTGTTGAATCCATGTCGTGAAGGTGTGGGCCCAGGGACTAAGGTACATTAAGTGTTCCGTTGGTGAGGTAGTTGGGTTATTCACATAAGCCCCGAAGTACTTAACCTTTGTCATAAGGTTTCGGCGGGGGTACTTGGTTGGTTGTCAACCTTAATATAATTAAACCCAGAAGTTGGTGCCAATTCTATATTGGAGGTATCACGGAGTTATAAGGTTTGATATATTTAAATTTTCCAAGGTTCCTGAATGTGTTTATTTGTCAATTTCTTCGAAATTGATAAATAAAATTACAAGAGAGTTGTGGAAGACCACGTGGAGATGAACTGAGTTAATCTAAGGGAAAATGCTAACAGAGCTACTATAGAGGCCAACTCTCCTTAGGGGGCCGAATTTAGTTTTGTTGCTATCAATTGTGGTATCAAAGCTGTTTTTGAGTGTTTTTGCAGAGAATTAACATGGCAATCCGAGTTGGTAGAGGTGCTGGCAGAAGGAGAGGCGGACCCGTTGCCAATGTAGAAGTGTTGGGGATCTTGCAGAGGTTCGAAGCCAGAATGGATGCCATGGAGTGAAGGCAGCCCAGAGATCCTGAAGACATCAGTGAACCTGAAATAGAAGAAGCTGGAGAAATTGTTGAGATTCCTCCTGACATGTGGCTCCTCAGAACTGTTATGGGGTTTGCAGTTAAGCCCAAGATTGAAGTATCAAGTTTTGCAGGGGGACTAAATCCAGAGGAACTGGTGGACTAGATGAATGAAATGAACAAGTGCTTTGACTATGAAGAAATGAGCGAAGATAAGAAGGTCAAGTTTGCAGTAACAAAGCTGAAGGGACATGTTGCACTTTGGTGGGATGGAGTGCAAGCAGAAAGAAGGAGAGTTGGCAAGCAGCCTATCAAGAGCTAGACCAGAATGATGGCTAAGTTAAAAGGTAAATTCTTTCCTAGTGATTATCAGCTAACATTTTTTAGGCAAATGCAGAACCTGAGACAGAGGTTGCTGACAGTAAAGGAATACATAGAAGAATTCTATAGAGTAAGCATAAGAGCTGGGCAATTTCAAGACACACCAGAGAATACTGCCAAATATGTGAATGGTATCAAGTTGGGGATCCAAGATGAGATTGGTCTTCTGTTTCCTAAGACAGTTGAAGAGGCCTATCAGATGGCCTTGAAAGCAGAGGAGAAACTCCTGAGGAAGCATTCTGCCAAAAAGAGAGGCACTTTCCGTGGAAAGGGAAGTCAGGGTGGTAGAGGAAAGCCTACTACACCCAGAGATGGAGCTAAGAGTA
Source organism: Pinus albicaulis (assembly GCA_034641835.2). Lineage (NCBI taxonomy): Eukaryota > Viridiplantae > Streptophyta > Pinopsida > Pinales > Pinaceae > Pinus > Pinus albicaulis. The sequence goes on from JAXQQM020065205.1 coordinate 29,626, forward strand.
GCTCACCTCAGAATGCATCTACAGAGGGTGATGCAAGAGGTAGAAGGGGTTATTACAGAGGGAGAGGAGGTAGAGACTTGAGGTGCTATAGGTGTCAGCAAGTGGGACACAAGCACTATGAGTGCCCAGAGAATGTGGGTGATGGTCCAAGGAATGCTGTTGTTGCCCATGTTGGAGAAGAGGCAGAAATTGAAGAAGAAATTCTACTGGAGAGGGGAGAGTCCTTGGTGGTTAATAAGGTCCTGTTGAAACAAGCCAAAGAGGTCACTGAGCTTGCTCAAAGGAAGACTTTGTCTAGGAGCATATGCAAAGTCCAGGGGAAATGCTGCTAGCTAGTCATTGATAGTGGCAACACAGACAATCTGGTTTCCACTAAGGTGATAGAGAAGTTGAAGCTGAAGACAAGGGAGAATCCAACTCCCTACAGGGTGTCCTGGCTGCATAAAGGGCACCAGCTGATTGTAAAAGAACAGTGTGAGATAGAGCTACAAATGGGAAACTACAAAGACAAATTCCTATGTGATGTGATACCCATGGATGTGTGTCACATAATGCTGGGTAGACCTTAGCAGTTTGACAGAGTAGCAGTGCATGATGGCAAGAATAACACTTACAAGTTCTTCAAGGATGGGGTACATCATACATTGATACCCATGTAAGAAGGAGAGCCATCAAGTAGAGTGGTTGATCCAAAGACCTTGTTGCTGAGCGGAAAGGAATATCTACAGTAGATAGAAGAAGAAAAGGTAAGTTTTTCTTCAGTTTGCAAACCTAAGGTAGTTCTTACTTCTACAAATATTTCTGATTTTCCAATAGAAACCCAAGAGATGTTAGACAACTATTGTGACATTGTTGTGGATGATTTACCTGATGAGCTGCCACTTGTGAGGAAGATCAACCATCAGATAGATTTTATCCCCGGTTCAAATCTGCTGAATAAGGCATCCTACAGAATCACTCCCACAGAAAATGAGGAAATCAGGAAGCAAGTATAGGAATTGGTGGACAAGGGGCTGATCAGAGAAAGTTTGAGTCCATGTGCAGTACCAGCAGTATTGAGCCCAAAGAAAGATGGAGGCTGGAGGATGTGTACTGATTCCAAAGCAATCAATAAGATAGAAATCAGGTACAGATTCCCTTTGCCCAGAGTTGAGGATTTAATGGATTGTTTGAGCGGTGCTAAATATTTTTCAAAGATAGATTTAAAAAGTGGACATCATCAGATTAGAATAAGAGAGGGTGATGAGTGGAAAACTGCCTTTAAAACGAATGAAGGACTGTATGAATGGATGGTACTGCCTTTTGGGTTGTCAAATGCACCTAGCACTTTCATGAGACTTATGAATGAAGTATTGAAAGAATTCATTGGTAAATTTGTGATAGTGTATCTGGATGATATATTAGTTTTCAGCAAAACCAAAGAAGAACATTTAAGGCATCTTAATTATGTCTTGAAGAAGCTGCACCAAGAGAAACTGCTGATAAACTTAAAGAAATGCTCATTCATGAAGGAAGAGTTGGTGTATTTGGGATTTTTTGTCTCTACAGAAGGATTGAAGATGGAACCGGAAAAGGTTAAGGCAATTGTGGAGTGGCCTTCACCCAGAAATGTTTTTGAGGTAAGAAGTTTCCATGGACTTGCCAGTTTTTATAGGAAATTTATAAGAAACTTCAGTAAGATTGATGCACCCATCATTGAGACAATAAATAAGAACAAACAACCATTTAAATGGACTGTTGAAGAAGAAAGAAACTTCAAACTTTTGAAGAAAAAAATAACTGAAAAGCCTGTGTTGATTCTGCCTGATTTTACTAAACCATTTCAAGTGAAGTGTGATGCCAGTGGAGAAGCCATTGGAGCTGTGCTGAGTCAGAATGATAGGTCTATAGCCTATTTCAGTGAAAAGCTGAATGACACCAGAAGGAAGAATTCCTCTTATGAGAAGGAATTCTATGCAGTTGTTCAGGCATTGAAAAAGTGGAGGCATTATTTGATGTCCAAAGAATTTGTGTTATACTCTGATAATCATGCTTTGTAGTACATTGTAAAGCAGCCCAAGTTGAATCATAATCATGCCAAATGGGTTGAGTATCTCCAAGGTTTTAACTTTGTTTTGAAGCATATAAGTGGCCAAGCAAATAAAGTAGCTGATGCTTTGAGTAGGAGGCACATGCTTGTTCAAGAAACCAATTTTGAAGTTGTAGGATTTGATTTTCTTAAAGAATTGTATAGAACAGATTCAGATTTTAAGGAAGCATTTGAGGCATGTTGTAACCCTGTTCTAACAGATAGAAGTGAGTGGCTGGATTATTTCTTGCAGGAGGACTTACTATTCAGAAGAAACCAACTGTGTGTACCAAGATTTTCCATGAGAGAAAATTTGATCAAGGAGAAGCATAGTGGTGGACTTGCTGGACACTTTGGTGCTGGAAAAAATGATGAGCAGCTAAGTCACTTCTACTATTGGCCCAAGATGAGAGTAGAAGTGGACAAGTTTGTGAAAAATTGCAAAATTTGTCAATATGCCAAAGGAAGGAGCAAGAATGCAGGATTGTACACTCCCTTGCCTATTCCAGACAGGCCTTGGGACATGGTGAGTATGGATTTTTTTCTAGGATTTCCCAAGACTTAGAGAGGAAATGATGCAGTCTTTGTTGTAGTGGATAGATTATCCAAAATGGCACATTTTATTCCATGTTATAAAAGTAGTGATGCCACCCATGTTGCTAACTTGTTTTTCAAAGAAGTTGTTAGGTTGCATGGGTTACCCAAGAGTATTGTTTCAGACAGAGACACCAGATTTGTGGGCCATTTTTGGAGGACATTGTGGAAGAAACTTGGTACCAAAATGAGTTTCAACTCATCTTATCATCCTCAGACTGATGGAAAAACTGAGGTAGTGAATAGGAGTCTGGGAAATCTGTTGAGAAGTCTTGCAAGAGAGCATCCCAAGCAGTGGGACCATATTTTTCCCCTGGCAGAATATGCATATAATGACTCACCAAACAGAAGCACAGGGCAGAGTCCATTCCATATTTTTTATGGAATGCACCCCAGAGGAATATCAGAGCTAAGAAATCTGGTAAAGGCAGAGTGAAGGAGCGCTGATGGTGAGGAATTTGCTTCAGAGATCCAAGCCATACACGAGAAAGTGAAATAGCAGCTACAAGGCAGCAGCATCAAATACAAAGTCAGAGCAAACTTGAGCAGAAAAGAAGTCCATTTTGAAGTAGTAGATCTGGTTTTGGCACACTTGAGAATGGAGAGATTCCCAAAGAAGCAGTATAACAAATTGAAGTTCAAAAATATTGGGCCATGCAAGATACTTAGAAAGTCTTCTGCTGATGCTTATGAGATTGAATTGCCTCCTGATGTTGGAATATCTCCCATTTTTAATGTTGCAGATTTGTACAAGTATGAAGAGGATGGTGTAGAAGAGGGACTAGCAGACAAGGAACAGATTGAGTGGGAAAATCAGCTACCTCCAGCACAACCACTGCAGCCAGAGAAGATATTGGACAAAAGAGTGTTCAGGAAGACTAGAGGACAAGAGTAATTTCAGTACCTAATCAAATGGAAGGGCCAGCCAGAGGAAGATGCCACTTGGATGACTGAAGGAATGTTGCAGAAGATAGGCAGATTAGTGGAAGAGCTCATGGATAGGAGTCCATGAAGAAAATTTCCCTCGGGAGTCTAATGCAGGGGCATTAGACACTAGCCAACAATGTAGGAGGCTTTGTCCACATGTTGTGGCTAGAAGGGTTCGAAATAATTTGAATTTGTAACAACAAGGTGTCAATACCTTAGCTGTCTATTGCATTTAGGCCAGTTAGAGTCAATAGAAGTCAAATAGTTTAGTTCAGTCCATCTGTCATGTTTAGTTCTTTGAATAATGTAATTAAGTTTGTTAGAAGATAAACGGTCCTCACCGAGGAACCAAAGAGACACAGTGTAATGCATATAAATTATATCTCTCGAATGTAGTGAGGAGGAGATTTCTGCAGTGAACTTGTGTGTTAAGCAATTGCTTCTGGTTGAATAAATTTTAGTGCTCGTTGATTATCAAATTGTATTGAGTTGATATTTGTGAGGAATTTTTTTAGTCGTGAGGTGATTGAACACTGGTCTGTGTATGATTGTTGAATTGAGTTTTTGTATAATCTCTGCATCTCTCTGTCCATTGTTTTCTCTTGAATTGTCTATACAATTGAAAATCCCACTCGTAGAAGAGGTCTGTGCATAATCATGGTCGTCGAAATCTGTTCCAAGGTAGTGAAGACTTCGCTTATAAGAGAAATAGACAGTTTCATTGTTAATTGAAATCCTGAGCCGAGGTCGAACCCCGAGTTAGTGAACTAGAGTGAATATAAAGGATAGCGTAACCCTGACTTGAACCCTGGTCAATCACTGTTCAAAGGCTGGAAGCGGTTTTGATCGCACTGCCTTTGTGGGACAAGCGATATTCAAGAATTTGGAGCGATTCCATAGACTGGAGGACACGTGGCGTAAGGCAGGTTTCCAAAACCACCCTCATCACGCGTTAACGTTCGACTGAGGAGGCAGTGTGATATTTGTGTACGCCGTCCGATCTGGTGGCTAGCTATCGAATGGTGATTGCACGCAAAGGAGCACGGGAGATAACTTAAGGTATGGATGTTCATTTTTTTGAATCCATGTTATGCAGGTGTAGGCCCATGGACTAAGGTACATTAAGTGTTCCGTTGGTGAGGTAGTTGGGTTATTCACATAAGCTCCGAAGTAATTAACCTTTGTCATAAGGTTTCAGCGGGGGTACTTGGTTGGTTGTCAACCTTAATATAATTAAACCCAGAAGTTTGTGCCAATTCTATATTGGAGGTATCGCGGAGTTATAAGGTTTGATATATTTAAATTTTACAAGGTTGCTGAATGTGTTTATTTGTCAATTTCTTCGAAATTGATAAATAAAATTACAAGAGAGTTGTGGAAGACCACATGGAGATGAACTGAGTTAATCCAAGGGAAAATGCTGACAGAGCTACTATAGAAGCCAACTCTCCTTAGGGGGCCGAATTTAGTTTTGTTGTTGTCAGTAAATCAAAATAAAATTCAATCCATGTTGAACAAGATACTTAGAGAACGAAAGTAATAATATCATTAGGGTAGATAAGTTTGTGTCAAAAAATATTACATCATCTTTGATCATAGGTTCAAACACCTTATGATCTAAAATACACTGATACAAAAAACAAAATGTCGATCTACATTGACCATCAACTATCCATGATGATGGTCATGATAAAAAACTATGGCAAGCGCCACCTTGCATAGAAATCTCCTTAGTGGACCTGGGACACCAGTCACATGTCTCTGGAGCCTTAGAGGTATATCATCAGTTCCTATCTTAGGAATATCAATAGTCAACCTCTCAAGGTTATGCTCCATCTCTTCTAGGATCTATGCTACATCATCCTGTGGGGGTGCTATGGGTTGTGCCTCTCACCTGTCAAAGCGACGAAGAGATGCTGGTCGTGTCAGACCAACATCTGCATTAAAATTGTTTGTCAGTATTGGATGATAAAAAATCAAATAAAAATTAGATTAAAATATTCCAAATGATTCACTAACTTGTCTCATCCCACTGTGCCCCTAGTGGTAAAGATATTTCAGGATCACCTCTATAGTCTATTCCTGCATAAGGAAAATATTCAATTGTGAAGATCTGATTCCTGAGCCACAAGAAATAATTCAGAGTGAATCAAACCACTGCACCACCTTCGCCACCATGGTGATCCATCAGTGCTACCCATCGCACCATCCGAGGTTCTATAGGACTTCCAGGATCCACTAGTCCGTTGAGGCGCAAGGAGTGGGATCCTATCTAGAGAAAATGAGATAAGAATGGCACCATATCCAAAGTTTTTCAACTTCCCATTTTTAGCTCTACTCAGTTGGCCCTTCATATTGGCCAATAATCCTTCACTCCAGTTGAATACTATCCCTCCAAAACACTCAAATGAAATTTGCATCTGTGCTTTGGTAGCCACATGAGGAGCTACCCTCCCGCATATCCTGGTAATTGAGTTCCAGTTGCGAAATGGTTTTGATGTCTATGCAACCGTCCTTCAGCTCTGAATTATTGCTACAGTACTGAGCCTTGTAGCTAGTAGTGGGAAGACCTCTTGCTCTAGTCCCAAATAAGGAAATGTTTCTCCCTCTATGAGGCATCCAGGTGAGGAAGTATATGTCTTTCGAATCGATCACAAGCCAGTGTTCCCTATTTATGAAACATTGATCTTGCATGTTCTATGCATTGACAAGCCAAGTTAGCAGCTCAACTTGTGCCTTCATGCCCTGAATTTCCCAAAACTTGTATAAACCACAGTTTTTTAATGCACGCATGGTTTCCGGATCATCCATGACTTTTTTTTCCATGAGCTCATGTTCTCATTGCTGCCATTCCAACATGATTAAAGACCTGTAAATCAAAAAATTAAACATTAGAAATTAGTTGGAGGAAACTTGAACCATTTTTTATGGAGATATTTGGGTTTTTCAAAAAAACACGATGCCTGCGCAGGTTATGTGTTTACACAGTGCATTTTTCCGCATGCGTCCCACACAGAACCCGCGACGGCCCGATGATTTTTCTTTTAAAAAATCGTCGGGGTGCACAGTTTTCGCACAGAGAAACCGTGCACCCTCGACGACTGATTTTGAAACATATTTTCCTCCTAAAAAAATGCCATGAAAGCTTGAAATAAGAAATGAAATGGATGAAAATAAAGACAATGATGATGTGGATTACTTGGTTCTGACAGTTCTTGGAATGATCAGTCAGTTCTTCTAATATCAGCTCTGGAAGTTTTTGGCCAAAAGCTCTCTTTGCTCTATTCTGAAAAGAAAAAGGTGAAAATGACTTGTTTTAACTCCTTTTTGTAGTTTTAAATGAATACAATATTATTATTTTATTTATTTTTTTCTTTTAAAAAGTCAAATTTAAATATTTTTACTTTTTGAGAACAAATATTTGTAGTTGTTTGAGTTTTTGTGCACGATACAAGATTTTGGTGAAAATAATTATTTTGACGTCGAGTATACCTTTATCACTTTTTCGGGCTCTGTAAAAATATGAAAAAGCGAAACCCTGGAGTCATCTTTTAAGCCGTTTTCAGACTCTCGAAACATGAAAATATCGACAAGTACTTGAGTATTCTAACTCGTTAAAGTAAATGAACAATTGTCCATTCAATATACGTTTACCCCTTTTCCGGACTGAATTGGACTAATTATGAAAAAGGTATACGTTGAATAATTATGGTCAATAGAGTTCTCTCCTGTATTATTTTATCCTTTTTCAGGCTTGAGGGACTAAATTTACGAAAAAAAATAACCATGGAGTTTATTTATGTTTTTATTCTGACTCCCTAAAATTGAAAAACATCGATTATTCCTATACTGGGCTCGTTAAATTAAATAGTACAAGACTTGTCGATCACAACAAGACCGAACCACTCCTTCCTAGGGTTCAATTTTAATACTAAGATGGATTCATCCGAAGATTGAGCTTACAAAAACAAGAAAATGTTATCCTCCTCAATCTTGACAAAAATAAAGAGGTTCTTACTAGTAATGTTGGGGGAAAAAGAGAGAAAAAGAATCCAATTGTCGTCCTTATTTTAGAAAGCAGCATGTCTCTCTTGAACATGAAACTTTGTCACACTTGTACGTGGGTTGGGAAATCCTTTGTCTAATAGTTAATCGAACCACATTGAAATTCTTCAGCTGGTTTCTAGGTATTAGCTTTAGGTCAAATGTTTCCAAGCCATCTACAATGTCGTTATGTGTTCAAGAGAAATTTCAATAAACCATTCATTGCAAACATTTGTCTCCATTCACATTGACCATCCCTGAGTTATTCCTTGCAAAAAATTTCTTCAAAAATTGATCTAATGGTTTCGTATCGTAGGCTTTCCTGCGATGGATCACTTTCTATCGACATCAACTCATTATCTAGAAAGTTTATCTAGAATCCTATCAGTACCTTGGGATCTGCATGCCCTAATGGCAGGTTTCTTACCTTCGATGATAGGTTTTCATCACTGACCTTCGATCGAATGATTCTATGACTGTTCGACTGCAAATATTTCATTCACACTTCATAGACTGTACTGAATTAATTTGAGAACCATTTTCATTATTGGTGTTTTCTCTCACACTTGTTAACGGTTCTCATCATCAACTGATAATCAAGTGGTTTCTACCATGTTCGACTTCGACATAATCCATCGCTTGGATAGATTCGTACTAGTTCTAGAAGCAGAAATCAAGACCCTGGATCTAGTTTCCACCATCTAGGTTGTGAGGAGTTTTATTATTCATGATATAGTAGACTTCTTATGACAGATGGATGCGCCCATATTGTGTCTTCTTTTGATATAATATTGAAACCATATCTGTACCAAAGAATTTAGTTAGTTTTGATTTGAGTATGGGAATTCATACCTCAACGATGATATATATTTGCATTGAATGTTTTTATAGGTTTTCTACTGATGTCTCCAGTCCAATCCTTGGAATGATAAAGAACTTCACTCTTCAGAAAAAATCTCAAACTTTTCACTTTAGGGGGAAATTTGTTACATGTCATTTTGTCACCATGACATTTGAATGTTCATATGGGTATATTACCATCCATATTATGCTCCCTTAGAGGTTAAAAACACTGATGTTCCTGAATCAAGTCTTGGAAATTGGAGAAAAGATCTGTAAAACCCCTAAAATTCTGCCTGCGCGGTTTTACTAGCCTTTCCCTGCACATGCACTGATGATCCTTCCATTAGCCGCAATGACCACTGCACTGTTTGCCACTAAAACCTGTGCACCCCCATGAAAAGCAAGTAAAAAAAAAAAGTAACTTCTAGAAGGCTAGTTGGTCGAATATGCTCCCAACTAGAATTCTCTAGAGTTGTGCTAGTTCGAGCTTTATCCCTCCACTCATGGAGCTTATCCCTTGGTCCAAGGAAATCAAATCCCTTCATGAGAGGAATCCATCCCTCTCTTTATGGAACTGAAACTACTCAATCTCCCTATAAATTTAGCTTAAGTTTCAGGTTCAGGGATTATGAGAAGGTAGACTATGAATGGTAGAAACTGATGTATATAGTTTCTAAGCCGAAGAGAGTTCATAGAGTGCATACATTCTATATTGACGAGTTTTTATTGAACCATCGAAGATCACAAATTTGTTCCTATGAATTCATGCTGGTTATTATAGAGAGGAAGGCTTATCAGATTGAAGGAGAATGATTTCTCAGACCCTGGGAGGAATCTATACAACATCAAGGCATTCGGTTGTAATATTTCTCTTTCTAATTTATGATAATACATATGGATCTCTTTTTCTCATTATCTTTTTTCTGTATTCATGGGAATAATGTCAATACTTAGATTCCTTGATCACTAAATTGGATTAGTACTTTTTTATTATTATATATTGCAGATGCTTTGATTATTTATCTTGTCTTTGATTGCAGGTTCTACTCATCATTGGAGAACTACTTTGGAGCGACGGGACAAAGGGCTACATCAGGAGTTTGGATTTCAAGGTAGGAGCATGTCCTCTCTACTTTACTATTATAATGATCTTAAAATACAAATAATCTACAGAAAGAGGTATTCAAATGGATCTTTGTTTCTAGTTACTTGTTAGGGTACTAGGGAGATCACTCTTGTCCGCAAGAGGGATTAATCCACGTAAAAAGGGTTCACAAACATCAACGTGGACTCTCTCCAATACTACATTTGCTTTGTTGTCTCGATCATGTAATGTGTATTTTACATACTTCCCCAAGGTACAACCCTTGTAGACATCATGTTGCTCAAGTGATACTTTAGGGAGGCCAATGGTTATTTCCTGCATAATTTTAAGGGCACCGTGGTGCAAATGGCCGAGTTTTTTTTGCTAGATTTCACTAACGTCTCGAATATGAACTTTATATGCCTTACTTCTTAATGCAACACAATATTCCACATCAAGTTTATATAGGTTATTCACACGAATCCTAATCCGCTTTACCTGCCCAGTAGCGATGTGTTTCAGAAATACTTTCCCTTTACTAAAGATCACATCATAGTGAAAAACTTCCAAAAATGCTATAGAGATGAGTTTCTTTTCTAGGCCTGGTACAAACATAATGATTTTGAGGTGAAGAGGTGATCCTGACTCCCTCTTAAAGGTTAATGTACCATTATCGGTATCATTGTACCTTCCTTCATCCCCAATCTCAATATGCATTTGGAGATATTTCTCCTCTAGGTCACTGAAAAACTCTATACACCCTGTCATGTGGAATGAGGCACCTGAATCCAAGTACCACACACTCCCCATCATAGTTTCAGACATGCATGCATTCAAGATCAATCCTAACTTGAACTGTGAAGTCAATGCTTCACCTATTTCTCCTCTTGAGCTCTTCTTGCTAGACTTTTTGTGTGGAAAATTTGTAGGATAACGCTCAAATTTAGGACAATTAAAGCATTTTGTTTTGGACAAATATTTCTTCTTTCCCACTTGGCTAGATTCTGGTTTGGTTTGAGATTTCTTCCCTTTTCCCTTCTTTCACTTTCCAACCAATGCAAAATTTTCTTCATCCTCTCCCTTGGATGAACCTCCATCTCTAAGATTTCACCTAAATTCTTCTTGTACCAAATCAGACCATAAGCGTTCCAGTAATTTCTCCCTCTCGTTCACTGAGTCCTAGTAGTTATGTTAGGATTTTGGAAGGCCTAGAAGAGATAGGCTTAACATGTCATCTTTTGCAACATTCACACCAACCCCTCCAAGCTCATCACAAACTTGTGCAAATATGGTGAGATACTACAGAATAATATCATTATTATGCATATTGATGTTTCGAAGTTTGTCTTTGAGGTCCAATTTTATATGGTCACTGCTATTCTTGAATAGCTCAGTTAGTTCCTTCCACATTGCAAAATGAGTTTCGTTGTCATGGATATTTGAGACAATGTGGTCTCTCACACCCTCTAGGATTATTCTCCTTGCCTTTGATACATATTTCTTCCATTAGGCTAGGTTATGTGCATCAAATTATCATGTTTTTGGAATGTATGTCTTGACATATTCCTATAATCCATTGTCAACAAGCACCACCTCCATGTGATCCTTCCTGGAAATGAAATTTGAGGTGCCCTCCAAGGAATTCTCTAATCTAAGTGCATTAAAGGCCATTATCCCAACTCTGAAGGAATCTTGCTATGCTGAAGCTACAAATTCAGACCTTCTGAGGAAACTCTGCAAAATTACTATTCAAATGTGAATCCTGCTTTGATACCATGTAGAAATATGGTGATAGAATTGCAACTACTCAAGAAATTTAATCTAGATCAAGAGACACAATTATACGCTACTGCTCTATGAAAATTAATTCACCATTTAGAACATTCACAAACATGCAACAATTACATACACAAGTACACATGTATCTAGGGGAACCAACTAGTAAAAACCCCTTAAGCCTGCTTGCATTAATAAGATGAACAAAGAATATAGTACAATTTATAGCTCTAGCTCTAAGCTCAACCTGCAAAAGAATAATTTTTATCTCTTCTCAATGAGAAGCTATGATCTAGACTTAGTCAATTTATGCCCCCACCTGAGCTCCTATTTTCTTGCGCAAATCTTGAGGAAATTAGCCCCTATTATTTAGGAATTTTCTCCAAAATGACTATGCAATTCCCAAGGATTATGTAACAACCCTGATAAAAAATTCATATAAATAAAGTTAATAAAGGAAAAATAATAACCAAGGTCATGGGACACATATTCCAATCTGAATGTTGGGAAAAAAATCCTAGTGTGGGTGTTCATTTGGTTTATTATGGCTAAAGGAAATTAGCAAAGGCAATGGAAAAGGATTTGGAAAGACGAAAGGAATTAATTGGTATTTTATTTATGAAAATAATGGAAAATATGAGAAAAGTAGAGTGAAAGGTCACAAGTTGGATGTGAGGAGGAAAATGAAGGAAAACAATGGAAATTTAAGAAATTAGAGGCCTCACTCATAAAAAGGATTCTAAGGATCAGTTCACATCTTTCATCGGTTCAGTTTTGAGCTCTCTCTCCATTCTCTCTACTCACACATACTCTTGCACACTTAGAGTTTTCTTGGGGAACTCTAGCATTGGATCAAGAAAATCAAAGCAAAGACAAATAAGGCAAGGGGAAGCAAAGACCAATCAAGGAAGAGCATGATAAAGCAACTACAACAAGATTACTTGTAGGCATCGATTTGCATGTGTGATTTCCTTGCTAGATTTGGCATGCATGTGTGTATTTGGTTTTTTTTTTTTTGTCATTGGCATGGGTTTTCCTAGGTGTGATAGTGATTTTTAGCCTTGCCTTGCCATTTCTGGATAGTCGTGGTGTGATGGGGTTCTCTTTGACTTGGTTTAGCTGGATTATTGGATGGTTTTGAAACTTAGTGGGGTGGTATCTAGAACAGTTTACAAGGCCTAGGAATCCCTAGACCGGTGAAGGTGGGATTGCAGTAAAGTTAGATTGTGTGTACCTCAATGGGCCTTGGAATATAAGGTAAATCCTAGAGGTTTATGCCCTTGATTAGGCCTAGGAATCCTCGAATAATGAATGATGAGATATTTGGTAAATCCTAGAGGGTGGAGTCTTGATTAGGTCTAGGAATCCTCGACTGGTGATGGTGAAATATGCAGTAAAGTATAGATACTAGAGACAGATAAATTCCACATGGTCTAGGTGGAGAGATCCAGAGGCATCCATGCTTGTTTAGGGCCTAGTGATCTAGTGGGATTGCGGTAAATCATGGTTGTATTGATGATGGTTTTAGGCCTATGAATCCCTTGGTGGGATATACCGTAAATCCTGAGGAAGCCCTAGGTGATGTTGTTGTGAGTCCCACATTCATGCTTTGAATATGGCATGAGGGTGATTGGATGAAAGAAAGATTTGGTTCAACCCAATCTATGGTCGAGTGATTCGTGGAAGTCCTTGACTTGGTTGGCTTAAGCATTAATTAATAAGCCATCCTTCTCCTTGGTATCTCAGGTGTAATTGTACTTGTTCATATGTGATTCTTATGGTTGCTATATCCTTGTTATTTATGTTGGTTATGAGTATGTTTTATGAGAAACTTGATGTATGGCTCTTATCATGCTTTTATTAGAAAATTAATTAGCAATGAATATATAACCTAATATATGATAATGCATCTATCGTGATAAGGCATCAATGCTTCTTTACGAATTTCAGATAAGTATGAGACTCTTATGCTTAGATATATTGTTATGACCTGTAGATTACATACTTATGACATGTTTGACGAAATGTCTGCCATGGCTAGTAGGGGCCTGGTAAAGTCATTGATCAAATGTTTGTATTAGTAGCTTTATTTCATGGTTATGTATCATTTATGAAAGTTTCATGAAGTTTTGGGAAGTGTTCTAAGACCTAGCCTTAAAAAAGTGGCTCAGAATCCGGGGTCACTAGCTCATAACTGCCTGAAAAAGGCCACAATCGTTGGAATGTCTTACTATGGGAGTAATTGGAAGGCCTTAGTCACATGCATGGTTTTTCATGGGAGTGGCTGAGGGTGTAGATAAAAAAAGTGACAAGTTATGTCATGGGTTAAGCACCTGGAAGCATTGGTTGTCTCCTGAAGGGTCTGTAGCTCCCGATGAAGGTCAAATTGGTTTTTTTTTTCTATTCCACTTCATTAACTGTACATGGGGAGATGAATCACATCATAATAGCCTCTTGTCACATGTTTACCCCAATGGACTAGTTAACTTGGGTAAATGTGGGAGGAGGGTGTTACAAAGTGGTATCAGATCATGGTTCACCCCTTGGAATAGATGGATGGTGTATTGGTCATGTATACCTGTCGGTTCCATATGTATTATTTATGTTTGTGGTCTATGTGTTTGTTGGATATGCATGGTGGTGGTCACGGTTGCAGTTGTGTCACCATGTGAAAGTGACGGTTTTGATGTTGGATGTATTTATCATGAGTATATATCGATTATGCATTGGTTATGTATGCCAGTGTTTATATGTTGTTATTGATATACTAACATGGTGATAGTTTTCATGCATGAGGTCATGGTATGTGGTCGGTATGGGCATGCATTTATAACTAAACAATGGTTGAAATGATGTTTATATAATTTTATGTTTATTATTTTACCTGTACTGTGCTAATGTGGTTGATCTTGCAGATGAGATATCCTCCCCTGAACTATAATGAGGTATGTTGGTTACGTTTATGTCTTGGTTTAAAAATAGTTACTGATCAAACATAAATTATCGATTACCTGATTTTTGAGGTAGCAAAAAAAGCACCCGATTTTGAAAAGTGGTCATTCATAAATTATAATTTTGTTTTTTAGCATATTTTTGGCACTTTAAATTTTCTTATGTAACATTTTTTTTTAAATGTTACTGATTTTCATGCTGATTTTGAAAAGTGTTGATGCAACATCAACCCAAGAGGGTTTATTTTTTGCACTTTAATTTTTTTTATGTATCAAGTATGAACATTTGTTTTAAAATGTTAGTGATTTTCATGCTAATTTTGAAAAGCACTGATGTGACATTAACCCTTTTTGTTTAGAGGGCTTATTTTTTACACTTTAAATTTTCTAATATATATATATATATATATATATATATATGTTGGTGATTTTCATGTTGGTAATAAAAGATAAAAAATATAAAAAAACATGACAAAATTGAAATCAAATATAAAAAATATATATATAAGAAAAAAGAAAAGAAAAAGATCCCTAAAAATGTAAAAAAAAAAAAAAACAAAATTAACTTGTAAAAACATAAAAAAGGGAATTTTTTTCAAAAGCACACATAATTTAAAAAAAGAAGAAATAACATAAAAAACAATATTTTTTGAAAGTTAAAAATAAAAACTGCATAGTTTAAAAAAAATGAAAAAATATATATTTTTAAATAAATAAAATTAAAAAAACATTAAAATAATTAAAATTTAAATTAAAAAAATAAAAAAATTTATAATTAAATAAAAAACATTAATTAAAAAAAAAAATTGAATAAAAAATAAAAAATAAAAACAGAGTTCCCACCTAGGTGGCCATGGGGGAGGTCCTTGGCGGGTGGGCAGCTGCCGGCAACTCTCCACTCGCCCATGGCCCAACCTCCGCAACCACTTGACAACACCCTACCCGCCCAGGACCTAGTCCCTGCGACCACCTCGGTGGAAGGTTCGTATTTAATTTTTTTTTTTTTGGAAAATGTTTTCTAATTTTTTAATTTTTTGGAAAATGTTTTTATTTATTTATTTAATTTAATTTTAATTTTAATTATCATTATTTTTTTTCAAATTTTAATTATTTTAAAATTATTTTATTTTAATTATTTTTGAAATTTATTATTATTATTATTATTATTTCTTTTTTCGAATGCGGTTTATTTTATTTTATTTTTTAACTTTTAAAAAAATTGTTTTGATGTTTTTAAAAAAAAAAAATTCAAATTATGTGTTATTTGAAACTTTTCCTTTCATTTATTTTTTTTTTGATAATTTTTAATTTTAATTTTATTTTATTTTTAAAATTTAATTTTGTTTTTTTATGTTTTGTTTTTTCTTTTGTTATTGTTTTTTTTTCAATTTTTTTTTTAATGTTTTGTTTTTTATAAGTTTAATTTTTTAAATGTTTTTTTTTTCTTATTTATTTCTTTAAACTTTTGTTTTTATTTTTAATGATTTTTATTGTTTTTTTAAGTTTTTTATTTTTATTTTTTATTTTTTATTTTTAAATAATTTATGTAATCAATATTATTTATTTATTTATCGTCAAATTTTTAAATTGATTTCTTAAATTATATTTTTTATGAAATATTTTCCCTTATTTATTTATTTTTTATGTTTCTATTTATTTTTTCATTTTTTATTGTAGGAATTTACAGGGTAAGTTCCATAGATCAAGAACCAAAGGTCATTGCTCACAAACATATCACAAATTAGTACACCAGTATAATCACGTGGTTAAAACTTTCAAACAGGGAAACAGTCCACGCCCTGAGCCAATGCGACCACTTTAGGGAATTTATTAATATACAAAGAAAAGTTACATATGTTTATCTCATAAACGGTTACCGGACAAATGACCCTCTATGCTCTTTAAATAGAGATCATGGACCAATCATGTGTTAAGCCATGGATCAAGTGCTGTTAATACCGAGGTGAGAGATAACAGTCGGATCACTACAAATCATGACCGTCGGATTATAAGTTACAAATGTACATGGTAAAGAAACACACTTTACCTAACTCTACACTAGACTAAGTTATTCTTAACTATTTCCTATGTGTTGGAATATCCTAACATCCCCCCTTAAGAACAACTTGGGATAGGATTGAAGGATTTAAAAAGGTGACACAAAAGGAGCCTATTTCCTATGTGTCGAAATATCCTAACATCCCCCCTTAAGAACAAATTGGGATAGGATTTAAGGATTTACAAAAGTTACATAATAGGAGAAGGAAGGAGACACTAGAGCCTATCCCCCCTTAATGACAATTTTCCTGAACTCCAAGCATGGATCGAAGTTTGGTAAACTTTGCTTCTGTGAGAGCCTTCGTAAAGATATCGACTACTTTATCATTGGTCGGACAATACTGCACTTTAAGAACACAATCATGAATGAGTTTTCTGATGAAGTGTATGTGGAGTTTAATGTGTTTCATACACTGATGCTGAACTAGATCTTTACATAACTGAATGGCACTCTGATTATCACACCAAAGTGTAGTTGGATGCTGCTGATGAAGACCAAATTCGGACAAGATCTGACGAAGCCACATGGCTTCCTTGCTGGTTTCAACTACACCACGATACTCTACTTTTGCTAAAGAAAGGGAGATGGCACTTTGTTTCTTACAAGATCAAGTAATAGGTCTTGAACCAAGAGTGAATACATATCCTACAGTGGACTTCCGACCATCAAGGTCACCAGCCCAATCAGAAATAGTGAAACCAATCAACAAGGGAGATGCTCCTGCATTGTAATGAATCCCAAACTGAATTGTACCTCGAATATATCGAAGTGTTATTTTAGCTACTTTCTAGTGAATTTCATGAGGTTGGTGCATAAACCGAGCGACAAGACCAACGACAAAGGAAAGGTTAGGACGGGTATGGGTTAGATACAAAATTTTACCAACAAGTTGATAGTATAAGGTAGAATCAACTTCAGGGGTAGTACAGTTGACTGAAAGCTTGAATCTAGGTAGAAAGGGAGAAGGGGCAGGCTTACAGTCTTCCATGTGAAAGTGGTGTAGAAGATGACAGGCATACTTGGACTGAGAGAGGGTAATGCCTTCCTTGGATTGCAAGACTTGAAGACCAAGGAAATAATGCAAGTGTCCTAAGTCTGTCATTTCAAACTTCTTTTTGAGGCTAGAATTCACATGGTTTATATGGTTTGGATCACTACCAATAAGGATAAGATCATCAACATAAAGAACAAGGATGGTGAAGGACTTACCCACTTTCTTGGTGTAGATAGTGTTGTCAGAATGACACCTAGAAAAGCCATTATCTAATAGAAATATATCCATTTTGGCATACCAAGCCCGAGGAGCTTGTTTGAGACCATAGAGAGACTTCCTAAGGCGACAAACAAGGCTGGAGTCTTTTTGGATAAAGCCAGGGGGTTGTTCCATGTATATTTCTTCATGCAAATCTCCATGTAAGAAGGCAGATTTAACATCCATCTGATGGACTTCCCATTTAAAGGAGGCAACAAGGGAAAGAACAAGGCGGATAGAATTCATTTTGGCAATAGGGGAGAAGGTTTCAGTATATTCAATGCCTTCAAATTGTGAAAAACCTTTAGCGACAAGACGAGCTTTATGTCTATCCACTTTTCCTTCTGGTCCAAACTTTGTTTTGTAAACCCATCTGCATCTGACAAGTTTTCTTCCTTTTGGAAGAGGAACAAGATCCCAAGTATTGTTTGCCAATAAGGAACAATACTCTTCATTCATAGCTTCATCCCAATCTGGATGACTGGAGGCTTCTTCAAAGGTTTTTGGATCAAGTTTTTCTGGAACTTGAGCCAATAAGGAAGAAGCTCTTTCGAACTGGGAATGTGTACATCGTCGATTGGCATGGTCACCTGCAAGAGAACCTGATGCATCCCGAGTAGAGCAGACCCATCTTGGAAGCGGTGGAGTATAAGGAACAATTTCACTAGCTGGAGGAGGATTTTCTTCCTCGCTGTCATCATCTGAACTAGAAGGAATGCTATTAAAAATAGAAGAGAGAGAGAGGTGGCACTTATGCCGAATTAGGCTCGTAGGCCAAAGGTGGAACACCCGCCGAACTAGGCTCGCAGGCCGATATATTTTCATCAAACTTTACATCTCTTCTAATGATTATATTTTTGGATTTTGGTTGAAGAAGTCTATATCCTTTGAAATATTCAGAATATCCAACAAAAATACATTTTTCACTCTTAGGTTCTAAGGCTTTATGTTTCGCATCTGGAATATGGGCTCAAGCATCACTTCCAAAAACACGAAAGTGACTTACATCTGGTTTGATTGAGCTCCAAGCTTCTTCTGGAGTTATATTTTTTAAAACCTTAGTAGGAGTGCGATTTACTATGTAATTTTCACAGTTAATGGCTTCTGCCCAAAAATTGAGACAAAGTCCTTTAGATTGAAGCATACAATTAGCCATTTCTTTTAAGGTGTGATTCTTCCTTTCAGCTACACCATTTTTTTGTGGATTATATGGAATAGTATGTTGCAATTGAATGCCATACTCAGTGCATAAATTGATAAATTTTTTGTTAACATATTCTCCGCCATTATCTGATCTTAACTTAAGAATTTGATGTCCATATTGTTTCTCGACAAAGGCCTTAAAGGCCAAGAACATGTTAAAAAATTCACTCTTGAGTTTTAAGAAATATACCCAAGTGCATCTAGAAAAATCATCAATTAAAGTTAAGAAGTAATTGCAACCAGAGAAAGAAAAAAAAGAAGTGGACCACATAAATCACTGTGCACAAGCTTCAAAGGGGCTGAAGCGTGCCAAGAGGCATGTTTGTCCAAAATATCCAGATGATGTTTTTCGAGTACACATCCGGAGCAAACATCATCTCGGAAAGATACCATAGGAAGGCCCGTCACCATATTTTCCTTACATAGAGTTTGAAGAGAGTGATAGTTTAAGTGACTAAAACGCTCATGCCAAATTTTGCTCACATCATCATTATGAGCAACAAAAACCAAGGGAAGAGTTGATGACCCAAAGTTGTCAAACTTATATAACCTTGTGGAATCATTAGCAATGCCAGTAGCTAAAATATGTTTAGGATCTTTGAGGTTCTTGATTACAACATCATGAGGTGAGAATTCTACTATTTTCCCTTCACCTGAATGAGTTATCTGATAAACAGATAGAAGGTTGCATGACAAGGTAGGAACACATAGTACATAATTAAACTGACCATTATCTAGATGAATGGTTCCAAATCCTACAACACTAAGAGATCTATCATCACCAACATAAATATGTTTGGTGTTACAATCATTTAAAGAAGAAAGCATGGATTTATTTTTAGCCATGTGGTAAGAAGCTCCAGAATCAATGAGCCACTCATGAGAAGGAGAAGAAGAAGATACATTTAATGCATAACCAGATCTTGATGCTTGACAACCACAAGCAAAAAGTGCCATGCCTGAAGATGAAGGTGAAGAGTGCTCCAAATTGATGTTGTGCTTCTTCATTGCTACTTCTAAGGCTTCCATCTTCTTAAAACATTTGGAATCTATATGGCCATCCCGATTGCAAAAGTTGCAATGTCTATCTGTCTTCTTCCCTTTGTTTTGATTTGCCTTATTATTTTGGTGATTTGATTTGTCAGTTTGCGGCTAAAATTGTTTAGGGCCCTTCTTTGGTTTAGGACCATATTTTTTAGGATACTGCTTCTTGGGATTATTTTGATATGGTTGTTGTTGGACTGCTAAGGCTTTCATAGAAGCATTTATAGCAGTGATAAGACCAAGGTGTAAAATTTTTTCTTGTTCTCTTATCAAAGAATCAAAAAAGGCATCAAAAGAGGGATTCTTGTAGGTGGTTCCTGAAGAAATTATGGCTTCTTTGGTGGAATGGAAGGCAGAAAAAAATACAGAGTATCCAGGACCGAGCTTAGCAAGAATGTAATAGATGAGGTTACCATCTTCCTTTTTGACCTTACACCCTTATAAAAGAAGTCTAAGGGTCTTGAATTTGGACAAAAAGTCTTCAATAGAGGAGAAATTATTAGGGTCAAAATTAAGCAACTCATTTTCAAGCTAGTGGGCCCTAATTTGATTTTGAATGCCAAAAACAGTATATAGCTTTTCCAAGGCTTTATCAGGGGTGTCAATGTCAAGGATGTGAAATTGAAGATCTTGAGCAATGGACATTCCTATCAACCCTCGTGCTTGATCTTGTTTATTTTCCCATTTAAGAACTTTATCATCATCAAAAGGTTTAGTTTCTTGACCTGTGGCTATTCTATAAAGACCTTTACTTCTAAGTATATCTATCATGTGAGGTAGCCATTGGAAATAATTGGTGCTGTTAAGAATAATTGAACATGCACTTTCCATTAAAAAAAAAAAAAACGACAACTGAGAAAAGTTGAAGCTAACTGCTCCAATGGAAAGATCTCAAAAAATTAGGCCGTTTAAAAAAAAACGGCTCGAAAAACGACTTTTCGATGAAGAAGTTATGCCTTTTGAAAAATTGAGTTATAGATGCCAAATAGTTATGGGAACGGGATGAAGTGCGGCTTTTAAAAATAAAATAAAAAAATTCCGCCCCTTTGAACAAATTTTTTTACAAAAGAAGCTTGAGAAGGAGACTTGAACCCAAGACCTCTATTCTCATAAACTAACCCCTCACCAAGTGAGATAGTAAAATGATCATGTTATTGTATGAAAGGAGGAAGGGTATTTTTTTTTAAACTCTTCGGTGTGCGTGCTTTTTCCTGCAAAAAAAAACACAAAAAATGAGCAAAAAAAACAAAATGAAAAGCCTTACGACAAAATGTTAGATTTTCGGTTAGCCTTACTGGCAACTATCACTTTTTCACTATTTTCGATTTCCTGAGATCGCACAAAGACGCGGGGAAAGAGCATATGTAGCAAAAAAAACCCTTTTTCCTGTTTTTGATTTATCGAGATCGCATGGAACGCACGAAAAAGAGAATACACAGAGAAGAGGGTACAGATCCAAAAAATAAATAAAGCCTTAATACCGAAAATAAACAGAAATAAATCGAAATAAGTAGAACTATTAACAAATATAACTGCAAAATAGATGCTTTATACCTCCAAATCTAAACTGACATAACTTGGGTAGCCATAAACCTTTTTGCATGAAACAAAAAGATTTCCTCACTATAACAGACGCTCCGGACACAACCGAGCAGTTCTCCAAGCCTAAAAATGTTCAAAAATAGTAGATCTACAAAACAGAATTTGCATGCAGTCAAACCAGCTTCGGATTTTGATCAACAACAGACACGACCCTCAAAATAGCTTCGATACCATGTAGGAATTTACAGGGTAAGTTATATAGTTCAAGAACCAAAGGTAATCGCTCACAAACAGATCAAAAATCAGTACACCAGTATAATCACGTGGTTAAAACCCTCAAAGAGGGAAACAGTCCATGCCCTGAGCCAACACGGCCACTTCAGGGAATTTATTAATATAAAAAGAAAAGTTACATATGTTTCTCTCATAAACGATTACCGAACAAATGATGCTCCATGCTCTTTAAATAGAGATCATGGACCAATCTTGTGTTAAACTAGGGATCAAGTGTCGTTAATACTGAGGTGAGAGATAACCGTCGGATCACTACAAATCGTGACCGTCGGATTATAAGTTACAAATGTACATGGTAAAGAAACATACTTTATCTATCTCTACACTAGACTAAGTTATTTTTAACTATTTCCTATGTGTCGGAATATCCTAACATTTATTTATTTTTTTGTCTTTTTTATATTGTATTTTTTTTGTCATGTTTTTTTATTTTATTTATTTTTATGTTGTAGATATATTTTTATTCTGCATTTATTATTATTTATTTTTAATTTTTGTTTTTTGTTTTTGTTTTTGAATGTTTTCATATTCTCAATATATTTGAATGGATATATATATGTCAAAATAAAAAGTATGTAGAAGTAATAATTCTGGGAGGACAATTTTGTGTTGATGATGTACTTCGTTAGCAGTCGATAAGATTCCAGAAACGACATTTTTTTTGCATAATCTTTAATATGTTTATTAGTTTCAATTCATTAGATTCAAAATAAATATAATTTTAATGTTAAATTATTATTATTATTATTATACATGAAAAATCAAGTTAAAATCGATATATTTTTCTCAATATTGAAATATAGTTTTTAAAAACAATTTACAAATTTGCAAATTATTTACAAATAAAACATTTACAAAAATTTCCAAAAAAAAAAATGTTTTAATGCATAGAGTATCAAAAACTCCAAAATCACATATAAATTCATTTGTTTTGTAAAATTGTTCATTCATAATAACTGAAGTGTTTCCTATCTAGTGACTTCAATACATTTTATAAAAAAGACACTATATTTAATAAATTGTTATTAATATGATAAACTTAGAACAAAAATAAATTAATTTAAATTAAATGGTAATAATTTTTTAAAATAATATTAGCACCATGGCTGAAAATTGTTGGAATTTTAAGGCTTTTCATAGAGGTGATATTTTATCTTTAATGTCATCCTTGGAATTTTAAGGTTGATCAGAGACATGATAATTTATCTTTAATACCATGCTTAAAAATCGTTGGAATTTTAAGGAGACGTAATATTCTATCTTTAATGTCATGGTTATAATATGAATTTTAAGGTTTTTTAGAGTCATGATATTTTATCTTTAACGTCATTATTAAAAAATGTTGATAATTTACCCTGAAAAAAAAGAACGTTATTCCAACATCAACACTTTTCATTTTTAGGGTGTTTTTTACACAAAAAGTGGCTTTTACTTCCATTTTTAAAAAAATGTTGAAAATTTACCCGGAAAAAAAAAAGGTTATTCTAACATCAACACTTTTCGTTTTCAGAATGTTTTTTTTTTTGGTTTTTTGGTTGGAGTTCTCTTTTTGAGGTAAAATTTCTCATTTGATCTGTAACTTTGTTTTTAGCTGACATGATATACTTGTAGGAAGAATATCAAAGATGACTAGCAAGATGGTAGACTACAGTTCATGAGATTCTCCCTATGGGTCAGATGAACAACATGGTGGTGGGCATTCTTCTAATTTAGAAGACACATTTAGAAGCTTGAAGGCAGAAATAAGAAGTTGCAAGGTAGATAATGCCATGATCATTCAGATATAGGGGAATTAAGTAGAAGTTAATGTACTAATCCCTCAGATTTTTTCAAAATTGCAGAGACAGGGACTACCTTGAATCAGTCATGGGCAAGAGGATAGGACTAATGGGGAATATGGTATTAGATCTCATGATGGACACATGTTATATTCTAGTTCTGATTCTCATAGACACTATGATCGTCATCATTATCATCCTTACAAGAGGAGTGACAATGGATATTTTCCAGATGAGTTCAAGAAAGCAAAGCCACCTACCTTTGATGGATTTTTGAAGAAGTCAGAGGATGCAAATGCATGGTTACTTGGGAGGAGTAAATTCTTTGAGATGTGTGATTACACAGAGAATATGAAGGCCATAATAACTATCTTCAACCTTAAAGGGAAAGCAAACATCAAGTGGGAAGATTTGAAGTTGGTTAGAGATATCAGGACAAAATACACGAGTTAGCATGAATTCAAGAGACTTTCCAAGAAGAATTTTTTCTCAGAGAGGTACTATGATAGTAAAGCTGAGGAATTATATGAGCTAAATATGGGATCAATGATAAATGAGGAGTATACAACCAAGTTCCCAGGGTTATTGAGGTACGTACTGTATCATTAGGATGAAAATGCCAAAGTTCAGAGATTAGTCATTGGATTACCATTAACATTTAGAGATTGGATTGAGTATGATGAACCTCAGTCACTTGAGGAATTCATTGGGAAATTGAAGCATTGTTATGAGAAATCAAAAAGTAAGACAAAGTATCAACAAGGTTGGAAAGGGAAATACAAGGGGGTGAAATCGCGAAGTTGGGAAACACATTTTGGCGGACGGCTAGAATTTGGGAGAAATTTTTAATTTCTCGTCCGAGAAAATAGTCCACTCTATTTCTCGACCGAGAGTTTTAAAAACTCTCGTCCGAGAGTTTTATTGGGTTTAACCGGAGTTAAAAATCTCTCGGATGAGAGTTATGCATTTTCTCGTCCGAGAATTTTATTGACAGAAACTCTCGGGAAGACTCTCGTATGAGAGTTTTGAAAACTCTCGTATGAGAGTTTAATTCCTAAAGTTAAATGGCCGCCGATAAGGACAAGACCCCAAGATGCAGGTGAGAAAGAGAATGTTATTCCCTACAATAATTTCAACATAGTTAGACATAGAAATGGGTTACAACTTAGAGGAAAGTGGAATAGAGGTGATGGTAAGGGAAAATTACAGTGTTGGAGATGTGGTAAGGGGCATCTTAAGACAAATTTCCTGTAAAATTAGTGTGGGAAACCTTTGATCTACAATGCACAAGAGGTGCAAATTGTTGGGGATGTTAGGAAGAACATTCCTTGTATCTATGCAACATTGGAAAACAAATAGGAATATCACTAGGCATATATTATCGAGATGGATGGTAAGATTTGTGATCAATTATTATCTATTTTGATTGACCCTAGATATACTTATAGTTATATTAATCCTACCTTGGTGGATAAGCATGGTTTGAATAGAGAAGTGCCTGCATAATATTGTTTAGTGCAGTTGGATACAGGTACGAAGCAAAGAGTTCAACATTGGGTAAGATCTTGTGTATTTGAGTTGAATGATATGCCTACATCATCGCATTTGAATGTACACCCGTTGGGATCATACATTATGATTTTGGGCATGGATTGAATATATCTTCATAGGACTTAGGTGGATTACTATGACAAAGCTATTGAGTGTTTGGATGACAATGGAGAACAAAGGATCTTGCAGGGTAAGAAGAAGGAAACATAAGTTAGAATGGTGACAACTATGTAGGAAAAGTGTAGTCGCAGAAAAGGGTGTGTGTTATTTGCAGTGCATATTTCTAGTGATAAAGGTAAGAAGGATGAGGATGCGAAGGTATTGAACATGTACCCGATCTTGCAACAATTTCAGGATGTATTTCTAGTAAATATTTCAAAGTTTCCGCTTCGCAGGGAAGTGGATTTTTCCATTGAGATGGTACCAGGGGAAACACCAACATCGAAGACACCGTACATGATGAGCACTCTAGAGTTAGTAGAGATGAAGTTGCAGTTGAAGGAAATGTTTGAAAAGGGATACATTAGGCCAAGTGTATCACTATGGGGTGCACCCGTGTTGTTTTTGAAGAAGAATGATGGTACTCTCATGTTATGCATTGATTATAAGTAGTTGAACAAGGTGATCATCAAGAACATGTATTTATTGCCGATGATTAATGAATTGTTTGATCAGTTGAAGGGAGAAACAAATTTCTTGAAGATTGTTTTGATATCAGGATACCATCAGGTACACATTAAAGAAGAGGGAATTTAAAAGATAACTTTTCGGACCAGGTATGGGCATTATGAGTTTGTTATAGTTCCATTTGGTTTGACTAATTCCACTACTACATTTGTGTGCTTGATGAATAACATGTTCCGTCCTTATGTGGAAAAGTATATTATTGTATTTAGTGATGACATATTGATATATTATATGAATGAGGAAGATCATTCTAAACACTTAGCAACATTATTGAGATTACTAAGAGAGTATAAATTGTATGCCAAGCTTAAAAAATGCAGTTTATTTCATACATAGGTATTACTTGGGGCACGTGGTTTCCAAGGAAGGAATATCAGTGGATCAAGAAAATATAAGGGATATCATGGAATGGGCAGCTCTTAGGAATGTGGATGATGTAAGAACATTCAATGGACTAAAAAGTTATTATAGGAGGCTCATCAGGAACTTCTCACAAATTTCTTACCCCATTACATCGTTGCAAAGGAAAGGTAAGTGGTGTGAGAGGAATGTGCAAAAAGTTTTGGGAACTTGAGGAAGTTGTTAAAAAATGATCCAATTATTAATATTGAATATCTGGATAATGAGTTTGTGGTGTGCACATATGCTTGCAAGAGAGGGCTTGGTGGAGTCATTATGCAGGAGGGACAGGTAGTATGATATGAGTCACAAAAAATAAATGAGCACGAGAAGAATTATCTGACACATGATCTTGAGTTGGAAATGATCATCTATGCATTGAATATGTGGAGACACTATCTTCTTGGTAGGAGGTTTGTATTTTCGAGCGATCACAGTGGGTTGAGGTATCTATTTGACCAAAAAAATCTGAATGTCAGCAAAGCTAGATGGTTGGCCATGATTAGTGAGTTTGAATTAGAGATATGGTACATCAAGGGTAAGGAGAATAGGGTTGCATATGATATTAGTAGGTAGATACAGGTAAATCACATAGTAGCTATGAGTTCTTATGGGACAAATCTACAATATCAGATCTTACA
Organism: Pinus albicaulis; assembly: GCA_034641835.2. Classification (NCBI taxonomy): domain Eukaryota; kingdom Viridiplantae; phylum Streptophyta; class Pinopsida; order Pinales; family Pinaceae; genus Pinus; species Pinus albicaulis. Next base: position 56,363 of record JAXQQM020065205.1, read on the forward strand.
GGAAGGTCAACAGGATGATAGCTACATGGAGCGTATGCATAGGTTACAACAGAGTACATGTGATCATGATGTGGAATATCATCTTACAACATATGGTTTGGTTAGATTTAGGGACAAGATATATGTGTTAAATGACAATGAGCTCAAGAAAACTATCTAGCAAGAGTTTCATGCAAAACTATATTCAAGTCACCCAGGATACCAGAAGAAATTGATAACAGTGAATAATTTTTATCATTGGCCGAATATGAGGAAGAGCATGGCATAGTTTGTGGCTAGATACTTGGACTGTTAGTAGGTGAAATAAAAATGGAAGCATCCAAGTGGTTTGTTACAACCTATTTTGATTCCAGAGTAGAAATGGGAGGCCATTTCTAAGGATTTCATCACAGGTTTGTTCAGGACATCTAGACAACATGATTCCATCATGGTTGTGGTAGAAAGGTTGAAAAATATAGTGAACTTCATTCCAGTGAAGTCTACATATTCAGCTAATGATGTAGCACAAGTCTTCATTAGAGATGTAGTGAGGTTGCATGGTGTTCCAAGGAAGATTGTGTGAGACAGGGATTCTAAGTTCACTTCCAAGTTTTGGAAGGATTTTTTTACAGGTTTGAGGACCGAGATGGTCTTAAAAACAACTTATCATCCACAAACATATGCACATATAGAGAGATTCAACATGATATTGGAGGAAATGTTGAGGATGTACGTGATGCATCACCAGAGGAGATGGGAGGAGTACCTTCTATTGGTTGAGCTTTCTTGTAATAATGGTTATCAAGAGTCACTGAGGGTGAGTCCATTTGAGGCACTATATGGGTAGAGTTGTAATACTCCCATTAATTGAGTGATACAGTGAAAAATGTGTTGATAGAATGGGACATGTTGGCAGAGTTAGAAGAGAAAATGAAGGTAATCAAGAAGAATCTGAAGGAAAAAAAGAACAAACATAAAATTTATGTAGATTAGAACAAGATGTTTAAGTAGTTTTAGGTTGGAGAACAAGTGTACTTTCACCTCAAGCCCAAGAAGAGCTCCTTGAGGATCGGATCATGTGCCAAGTTGGCACCTCGGTTTTTTGGAAATTTCAAGATTCTTGAAAGGATTGGACCAGTAGCCTATTGACTTGCATTGCCTTCAAAAATGAGATTCCACGATGTTTTCCATGTGTCATTGTTTAAGAAGCATGCTAAATATTATGATCATGTGATTGATTGGTCTGTATTGTAGGTGGATTCAAAAATAGAATTCCAACCGGAACCTCAATTTATTTTGTATAAAAATATGCTCATCCTATCAAACCGAGCAATCAAGTAGGTTAAAGTGCAGTGGAATCACTTTGGGCCCAATGAAGCTACATTGGAAATGTCATATTAGATGTGGGCTATGTATCCCTCTCTATTCATTGGCTGAGCAAATGTTTTTGGCATATATTTTGATGTGATGTTTTGGTATATGTATATATGTATATGGATGTAAATACCGCCATAAGATGTTTTATAAAGCTCCAATAAGCGATATGGTTGTCATGTTGTTATGTTTGTCATGATGTGTCTCTTTTTAGTAGGCTATTCATTGTAAATACTGCATCGAGCTAAGTTATATAGCTCCATGGGCAATATGTTTTGCTTCGTCAGTCTTGTTGGTTGTAGGTGTCATTGAACACCGAGGATGGTGTTCCCCGAAGGGGGAGAATTATGTAACAACCCTGGTAAGAAATTCATGTAAATAAAGTTAATAAAAGAAAAATAATAACCAAGGTCATGGGACACATATTCCAAGCAGAATTTTGGGCAAAAATTCCTAGCATGGGTGTTCATTTGGTTTATTATGACTACAGAAAATTAGCAAAGGAAATGGAAAAGGCTTTGGAAAGGCAAGAGCCATTAATTGGAATTTTATTTATGAAAATAATGGAAAATAGGAGAAAAGGAAGGTGAAAGGTAACAAGTTGGATGTGAGGAGGAAAATGAAGGAAACTAATGGAAAATTGAAGAAATTAGAGGCCTCATTGATAAAAAGGCTTCTAAGGATGAATTCATAGCTTTTGTAAGTTCAATTTGAGCTCTCTCTCTATTCTCTCTACTCATACATACTCTTGCACACTTAGAATTTTCTTGGGGAACTCTAGCATTGGATGAAGAAAAGAAAAGGAAGGAAAAATAGGGCAAAGGGAATCAAAGATCAAGCAAGGAAGAGCAGGATCAAACCACTACAATGGGATTACTTGTAGGTATTGATTTTCATGTGTGATTTCCTTGTTAGATTTGGTATGCATGATACATGCATGTGTGTATTCAGTTGTCTTGTTGTCATTGGCATGGGTTTTTCTAGGTGTGACAGTGATTTTCAGCCTTTTATTTCCATTTTTGGATAATCATGGTGTGATGGGGTTCTCTTTTACTTGGTTGAGCTGGATTACCAAATGGCTTCGAAACTGAGTGGGGCGAAATCTGGAACATAACAAAAGGCCTAGAAATCCATGGACCGATGAAGGTGGGATTGCATTAAAGTCATGTTGTGTGTACCTCGGTGGGCCTAAGAATCCTCGATTGGTGAATGACAATATATACGATAAATCCTAGAGGTGTATGCCCTTTATTAGGCCTAGGAATCCTCGAATGGTGAATGGTGGGATATACGATAAATCCTAGAGGGTAGAGTATCTATTAGGCCTAGGAATACTCAACCGATGAATGTCGGGATATACGCTAAATCCTAGAGACTAGAGGCAGAAAATTCCCCATGGTTTATGTGGAGAGATCCAAAGACATCCATGCTTGTTTAGGGCTGAATGATCTGGTGGGATTGTGGTAAAGCTTGGTTTTATTGATGAGGGTTTCGGGCCTAGTAATACCTTGGTGGGATATACGGTAACGCCTGAGGAAGCCTTGGGTGGTTTTTTTGTGATTCCCACATTCATGCTTGGAATATGGCATGAGGGTGATTGGATGAAAGAAATATTTGGTTCAGCCCAATCTATGGTTGAGTGGTTCGTGGAAGTCCCTGAATTGGTTGGCTTAAGCATTCATTAATAATAGCTCCTTCTCCTTGGTATATCATGTGTAAATGTACTTGTTCATATGTGATTCTTATTGAAGGTATATCCTTGTTATTTCTATTGGTTATATTTTGGTTATGAGTATGTTTTATGACAAAATTGATGTATAGATCTTATCATGTGTTGATTGGAAAATGAATGAACAATGAATATATGACCTAATAGATGATAATGCATGTATTATGATAAGGCATCAATTCTTATTTATGAATCTTAGATAAGTATGATACCCTTATGCTCATATATGTTTTTATGACCTATAGATTACATAATGGTGACATTTTTGACAAAATGGCTGTCATGGCTAGTAGGGGTCTGGTCAATTCAATGATAAAATGTTTGTATTAGTAGCTTGATTTCATGGTTATGTATCATTTTTGAAAGTTTAATGAAGTCCTGGGCAGTGGCCTGAGACCTAGCCCTGAAAAGTGGCTCAAAATCTGGGGTCCCTGGCTCAGAACTTCTTGAAAAAGGCAAAATTTGCTGGCATGCCTTACTATGGGAGCAACTGGAAGGCCTCAATCACATGCATGGATTATCATGGGAGTGACTTAGGGTCCAAACCAAAAAAATGAAAAGTTTTCTCAAGGGTTAAGCACCTCGAAGGGTTGGTTGTGTAGAAATTTTAATACAATTATGTATTTCCTGGATTCTCCTGACCTAACAATTATATGCCACTGTAAAATATAGAATGGCTTCTACAAAAATTCTTGCGGAAATTTAAGACACGATCGCCAATTGCAAACACATGAAGAAAGATCATTCACACATAACATAGATGTTTATCGGGAAAGCATAAAGCTAAAAACCCCACTACCATATATTATGTATATATCGTGGATCATAAAACAATCTCATACAAAAATCTAATTCAAGAGCTCTCGGTACAATATACAATCATCTCACACAATCTTGTAGAAATTGGCAAATGCCTTAGCCAAATTTCTGCCTCACAACAACCTGCCTCCACTGTGCAATCCAAGTTGCTTACTAAGACCAATTCGATGTAATCATACCCTCCTTGATTGTGCAATCCTCATGAGCATATCCAATGTGTGTTTGGCTTGCAAGAGTGCAATCCAATACAGTACAACTAATAGTCAACTGTCCCTTTCACCTACCTCTCAACTCGGTCTCCACTGGATCTGAAATTCATGTAGTTAACAATAGTAAACCTTCAGTTTCATGTGAGATCAATGCATGTGAATTAATTTAATATTTAATTCACTGATCTCTCACTATTGTATGTTCAGTTAAAACTAGCACAACTGAGTTTAAATCACTTAAATGAGTTAAACTACTTTACAACTCACATAACTACACATCCAAATCTGTTACAACTTCGAATCACTCAGTTACAACTAAGTCCACTTGCATGTCCCACCAACCAACCTTTGAACTCAAAATTCCTATAGCTAACTGGTTTGCCACTTCAGATAACTGATTCCAAGTGCTCCATGAGAATATATTAATATTTATTGTCCAAATATTATTAAGGGATAATCATAGTCGACATGCATATATAAATAGACATGTGATCTATAAATTGACTTCACACATACATCTAAAAATAGAACATCATCTATAAATAGAATTCTCTCACCATCTATTAATATACTTCCGCTATAAATAGAATTTGCTCATCCGTTCTAATAATATTCTTACACCTAAAAATAGATCGAGGCTCCATCCTAGTGTAGGTGCTTAATTTTCACTAGGATAATCATCTTGTTGAATCTCAACACTTCCTCTCAACAAGAAAGGTATTATCCTTCACCCTGATCCTATCTCTATGGTATTCGAATTTTCTCCTGGTGAGCGCCTTCATCAGAATATTTGCATCTTGATCCTCCGTATTAATGTACTGAAGTAACATGATCTTCCATTGCACACAATCTCTGATATGATGATACCAGATATCTATATGCTTAGATCTATAATGAAACATAAGATCAATCGAGAGTTTAATACAACTCTGATTATCACAATGAATCACTGTAGGATCTAAATTAGAACCAAACAAACCAACTAGGATCTTTCTCATCCAGATAGCCTCACATGCAGCTTGAATTACTGCCATGTATTCCACTTTTGCTGAACTGAGTGCCATGGATCTCTGTTTCCTACTATACCAAGAAAAAACTGTAGATCCAATACTAAAGATACCCCTTGATGTGCTCTTTCTATTCGTTGGGCTGCCCACCCAATGTGCATTCATGAAGCCATGAAGCTTCACCTCATCTGTCTATCTGTACCACAAGCCATACTCAGATGTGCCCCTCAGGTATCTCAGGACATGCTTTCCTGCCTTCCAAAAGAGCTTGGTAGGCTTAACCATCTCTTGACTAAGCTGGTTCACCGCATAGCATATGTCCTATCTTGTATTCAATAAATACATTAGCGAACCCACTAATTGTCGATAGACAATAGAATCCACTACCTCTCCAGATGTAACGTCCTCTTTCCTCCAGTTTCTTGGAAGAGGAGTTTCCATGGGTTTGCAACCCTCCATGTGAAACTTACCCAATATTTCCCTTGCATATTTTCCTTGAGATACAAAAATTTCACCATCTCGCTGCCATATTTCCAATCCAAGAAAATAACGAAGGCAACCCATATCCTTCATCTTGAAGTCCTTTGCAAGATCCTCCTTGCATGAGTGTATCAGTTGTTCATCACCAGTGAGTATTAAATAATCAACATAAAGAACAATGATTAAAAGCTTACCCTCCACCACAATTTGGTATATGTTTGCATCTGCCTCATCCTTGGTGAAGCCAAGTTTGGTGAAATAGCTGTCTATCTAAGTGTACCAAGCACAGGGTGCTTGCTTCAACCCATACAACGATATTTTGAGTCTGCACACATGCGACTCGCTACTGAAGATATCAAATCCTTCAGGCTTCTCAATGTACACTTCTTCCTCAATGATCCCATTGAGAAATGTAGTCCTCACATCCATCTGATGAATGTTCCAACCCATCTGTGCCGAGAGAGAAAGGATGGTCCTTATGGAAGAATACCATGTGATAGGTGCAAAGGTTTCTTCATAATCAATCCCCTCGATCTGTGAGAAGCCTTGGGCCACAAATATGGCCTTGTATTTATCAACACTTCCATCAGCATCATGCTTTACCTTGTATATCCATCTTGAACCTACCACTGATTTATCAACCGACCTTGGAACAATTTCCCAAGTTTGTTTTTGAAAATGGAGTCATACTCCTCCACCATTGCATCTACCCATGTGGGCTCCTGCACTGCTTCCTGAAAGGAATATGGCTCATTCACAATACATTTTCTCATGAGATCCATGTATCCAGTGAATCGGTCAGGAGATTGTCTTTGTCTGTGCTGTGAAGTAAGGACTCCTACATTCTGTGCAACATCAAGTCTTAGCCTATCAGCTTTTGTGGTACGCCTTCTGCCAGTTCTGATGTTTGGCCCTGCATGAGTGGAAACCTCCACTCCATGAACCTCCTCTTGTGGCTGATCCTCATCTAGAGACTCATATTTGGGAACCAACAATTCCTCCTCTGCATGCAAGTAAAACTCCCTCTCAAGCAACAACCACATGTCTTTCCCCTCATCTAATTTTATATCCCGTCGCATAACAATCATCTTACTGTTAGGAAAATAGACACGATAATTATGGGGTGTTTCTGTGTACCCCAAAAATATCCCAACTTCAGCAGTAGGCTCCAGCTTCTTCTTGGCATTCTTGGTCACATGCACATAAACTGATGAGCCAAAAATCTTAAAGTGAGAAACATCCGGTTTCTTACCAGTGAAATATTCTTCAGGTGTACTCATGCCAAGTACTCTATGAGGACAACGGTTTTGCACATAAACCACAATGTTGCAAGCTTTCGCCCACAAATGCATTCGTAGGCCCTGATCATGCAGAATTGCTCGTATTTCACCCACGATCTTTCTGTTATTCCTCTCCACAACCCCATTTTGCTGTGGATTATGAGGCACTATGAGTTCTCTTCGAATTCCTTCTTTGCTGCATAAGTCTTTAAATTCATTCGATATGTATTCTCCACCATTATCGCTCCTTCGAGCCTTCACTTGCTTCTCCGACTCTTTCTCCACCAATGCCTTAAACTCACAAAACTTTGAGAATGTTTTATCCTTCTTCTACATGAAGAGGATTTAGCATTTATGAGAAAATTCATCAACAAAAAGTAACATAATACATGTGTTTTGTTGTTGAAGCAACCGAGAATGGTCCACACACGTTTACGTGAACTCTCTCCAGGATCACCGAAGCACGCTTCTCCTTTTCATGAAAGGTGGACTTTACATACTTCCCCATGGTGAAACCCTTGCACTGATATAACTAAGAAAGTGTTCCCATTGGAAGTCTAGTAGATATTTGCTTCATGAATTTCAAGGCTCCATGATGAATATGGGCCAATCGCTTGTGCCATAATTAGCCCTCATCCTGATTCACCACTTTTTATACCTTGCCCATCATGGCAGTGCATCCATCTACCTCTAGCTTGTAGATATTCTTGACTCGAATCCCTATCCTCTTGTCTTGACTCGTTGTTTTATGTTGTAGGAAAGATTTTCCATAATTGAAAACAACGTCATAGCCTCTGTCCTCCAACATTGTGATTGAGACAAAGTTTTTCTTTAGACCTGGAACACACATAACATATTTCAATTGAAATGGTTTACCTGAATCCCTCTCAAAGGTAATGATACCAATGTTAGTCACACTGTATTGTCCATCGTTGCCCATATCTATATGCATATGGAGATCTTTCTCCTCCAAGTCACTAAAAATCTCCTTATCTCCCGTCATGTGGAAGGAAGCACCACTATCAAGATACCACACCGATCCCAATGCAATTGACACCAAGCATGTGATCAAGGAGAAATCAAGTTCAAATTGCAAGGCAAGGGCCTCACCAGCTGCAGCTCCAGAAACCTTCTTGTTCTTCTTCTTCTGTGGGTAGTTAGTGGCGAGATGCTAATGTTCGTGATAATGAAAACACTTCACCTTGGACAAATCCAACTTCTTTACTTTAGACTCAGATTTTGAATAGAATTTCTTCCCCTTCCCTTTCCTTGCCTTGGTAGCCAAAGCACAATCCCCTTCATCATCATGCTTTGATGAAGAGCCATCTCTGGTGTTCCGCCTGAACTCCTCCTGCATTAGATACGACCACAGTCGTTCCCAATCCGACAGTTTTTCCCGTCCGTTGA
>JAXQQM020080812.1:0-16645 GCA_034641835.2 Pinus albicaulis
TAGCAAGGTAATAGACAGAATGCATAAACTCAGGAAATGTCGTTAGCAACACATCTATAAGGTATGCATGCGAGATAATCTGACCGCCAAAGAAACAATCCTTTGTGGTAAGAATATCCCTTAACTTTCCGAAGGATATAACGAGATGCTAATAAAATGGTTCATTAACATTCATCATGAAGTAAATAATAACTTGAGCATCATCAACACAATCACAGATAACTATGGTGCATGAATGACACTATTAATAACACAGATTCATTAATCAAAAGATATTCTGAAGCTACATGCAGAATACACACAATGTTGTCACGGCTAGACACATCATCCAATCAAAGGGGTTTTAACATGTATTGTATTTCATATATCAAGAGTATGCTTCTTCAGCTACAATGCAATAATGCCTTTCAGTCCACAAAAGAGTAGCCATTTACAATGCTTCCCACTAGGGTATTTATAGATTCAACAGCCGCACTTATGGCCTTCCGACGGTTCAACTTCCCGACGGTTCAACTTCCTGTTTGTACAAATTGCGACCTGCGACCTGGTCGCAAATGCGACCTGCGACCTGGTCGCAAATGCGACCTGCGACCCAGCGTTTGCAACTTATGAAGGTGGTCGCGCAATCGAGGTTCCTGGAGCGTCAACTTTCTTGCCTTTGATGAAGTCTTTCCAAGTTTGGTAATCCGTCGTTATAGGAGCGACAAGAGGGCTTTCCTCTTTTATCCGATGCATACATTCTAGAGCATTCGGCACCAGAGTCTCCTTCTTCTGGGAGATCATCATTGAGAGAGAAGCAAGTTTGGTGTAGATTTGCACTGGGGTGACAAGCAACCGGTTCAGGTTCTCTTGTGATGCTTCGAATTCCGGTGCGGCGGCAGCTTGTCTTACTGGCTGCAGAAAAGACTGAATTTCCTGCTCTACCTGTTCCCAACCTTTAGTTTCATTTAGTGCCCCTAATGATGGAATGTGATGAAGAGCGTTCATGGAGTCGATACCACTGATTAGGTGATTATACGCAGACACTACTTTGTCCAGATCTTTGGACAGCTTGTCTTTGGATTGCATACTCATCCGAATTTGCACTTTGTCCTCTTGCGTATGACTCCAATCCTTTCGAGGCACGTGTTCGAGAGCTTGCTGATACTGGGCTGTCCAATTCATCATTTTGTCCAAGGCTGTCGAGGCTTCCTTGAGTTGTTCGTGTTTCTGCTTGGTTTCTTCCCGTGCCTCTGCCAATGGGGCCACTGTTTGTTTCAGGGTGAACATTTTCTGGTATACTTGCCTCATTGTCATCTCCAACACATCACATTCCTTCTTGACCGCCAGTGGGACCTCATTCACTTGAGCGGGCCTACCCTGGAGCTGGAGCATCTCATTTTCTAGCCTTGATTTCTCTTGCTCTGCCGCTTTTAGCCGGTTATGTAAAGAAATAATCTCTCTGCTCATCCTTGTGACATTTTCTTCTGTGGCTGCGGCAAAAGCGGTGCCTGCTGACGCTATCATAACCGGATTTGTCCTTGTGTCTGGGACAATGTCCTTTCCGGTGGAGACTGTGGAGATGGCAGGGTAGCCTGACTTCAAGGATTTCCTCTTCTCTTGTCGTATCTTGAAAGAGAATTGGTCAAAGGTTAATCTGGTCAAGTCGAAGACTTCTTCTTCTTGCTCCCCCAGAAAGTCATCAACATGGAGGTTACTTCCCGCGCCACCTGCAGGGATATTCAGGGGAGATAGATCAATGTCATCTATTATTTCGACTTCTACATCCTGCGTTTGACCCTTTTCTTTCTCCTTTTGCTGGCGCTCTGCTTCCGCCTTGTCATGCTCTTCCTTCTTCCAGCGTTCTGCCTCTGCCTCTGCTTCCTTTTCCTGTTTCCTCTTTGCTGCGGCGGCCTGTTCTGCCTTTTTCTGATGATCGACTTTATCGAGCTCTTCTTTCAGTGCCCGTTCTGCTGCCGCTTGTGCCTCCTTTTTCTGTCTTTCTTTCTCCTCCTCTTTCTTCCTTTTCCGTTCTGTTCTGGCGTCTTTCTTTCGTTTCTCTTCATCTTCCTTCCTCTTCTTTTCCTCTTCCAGTTTGGCCTGGGCTTCTGCTTCCCTTTGCTGATCTGCGGTGTCAGGTTCTGCACCAGTCTGTGTTCTTTTATCTTTGGAGGAGGAAGAACCTCCAATGTTCTGATACTCTGCTCCTTCTCGGTCAGGGTCGATTCCTGGTGCGAGATGCCGGTTTGCGTTATACCAATTTCTTCTCTCATCCTCATCCGGGCACTCGACGTGTTGATAACTCCCTCTGAAATTGGCCCTTTTACAATGTTCGGGAACTATCCTGACTGGATCGTAATTTCGGCGGTCCAGATTTCTGAAGTGATAGCTTTTCACCTCTTCCCCTTCACGCGCTACTTCTCTGGAGTCTTTGACCGTATAGGAACTAATGGTGAGAGGTAGAGCAGGCCAAGGTTTCTTCTTCCCTTTGGCAAGGACGTTAGAGAAACCCAAGGTCATCTGAAAACATACCTCTTGTATGAGCACCTTGTCGGTAACAAACTTAGGTAGAGCGTGTGGTGCTTTAAACGAGCCAAATACTCGGATGATTGTGAATTCAGCGAATGGGAACCAGTGTGCCACCTGACCTAGTGTTTCCATTGCTCGCCAAGACATGCAGGGGGCATCTTGACCAAATAGTTTCCCGTAGAGGGCAGGCATGAATATGTGAGAGATTTGCTCGATGTCCGGCTTGTACCTAGATTCCCAGAATACCCTGGTTTGCAAGTGTATTGCCTGGGTCTGTTCGGGGTCCCAATTATGTGGCCATCCCTCAACATGCATCTGGGCACAGACAGCATCTAATAGATACGAAGCCATGTAGAATTCTGATGGCGCTCCCTCATCTGGGGCTAAGGCTGAAGCCAAGTTTGTGTGCATGGAGCCCATTAATATTCCCGCCCAATTGAATCGAGTGCCGTGGACTGTTACATGTTCTATGATGGTTTCCCATGTTCCATTGAAGGTGGTGGCGTCCGAACGTCCGTATATCCTGCACAGCATGGCGGCCACTAGCTTATAGACTTTCCTCAGACCGGCCACCGGGTACTCCTGGTCCTTTTTGATCTTAAATTTGTCTGGTTCTGCCCACCATCTTCTGATCGTGTCAACCATCGGCACTTCATTTGTAGCGAACCATCTTGGGCTGAAGTTTACCTCTGCTTTGGGTAGGGAGTAGTAGACCTGTGCTCTTGAACTTTCCAATGTTACGAAAACTTTCCCTGCACTATCTCGGATTGCGAAGCTTTTCGGATCCGTCTTCTGTATGATCCAGTCCAGCATTTCAGGGCATGGAAAGATGGCAGGATGAGGCCCGGTAGGTGCGGTCTCGGGCCTTCGGCTTTCGGATATATTTCACCGGTCGGGAGCTCTTAAATAGCTCCTCTGTTTGTCATGGCAAATTACTGGTATATATCATACCACAGGCTGTCTCCACCTTTGCGAAGGTGCAAAGGGTGTCTCTGTATATTGGCGGAGGAGATGTTTGTATGTCTGTGTCTGACTCTTCCTCAACCACATACTGCCTTCTCCTCGGGACTAAGGTGCCCTCATCTTTCTGGTCGGAGGAGCGGGTACGTGTGTACGCTACGAATTCACTACGCATTTGAACGAATCCCAGGATAAGAAAGACATGATGATAAGAGCTAAAAATAGAGTACGAACGTACGGTAATTCTTTATTTTATAAAATCGTGGGTCGCCGCTCCACAAAAGGACTCACCATGACCTCGTGCCAAAACTGGGCTGTGGTCTGATGGTAAGTAAAACATGAGCATGACCTACGAACCTTGCATTCAAGGCCATGAGGTCGCAGAAATAGCTGAGTTCTAGCACTATGACCACTAAAAATTTGCAAAACTGGTGTGCAACTGGAGCCTCAAAATAATATTCTTGTTGCATGGCTGTGTGACTAATTATTTACTAATACAGGCGCTATTGGAGTACGAAAATTAAATTTCATATTTCGCCTTAGAAGTTTAGGCAAGGAGCGACCTTGGGGTTTTGAGGGAAACACAATGACGGCAACAATCCAAAGAAAAACCCCCATCCTTCTTAGTAAATAAATAAGACCGTGGGGAGGCTAAAAAATGGAAAGAAATGTTTATGCAGGAAACATAGGGAGGAAAAAGAGGCAACTTACCCGGAAGAAAACACGCCAGTCAACCTGTCAGAGCAACTCCGCGGTTTTCGCTGAGAGTCACAAATGCGACCTAGCGACCCGACCTTATATAAAAAGGTCGCACGTGCGGACGTTTAATGCGGTCGCAAGTTGCAAGTTTGCGACCTTGCGACCTACAGGTCGCTGGGTCGCAAGGTCGCTGGGTCGCAAATATCTTTAAAACTTCACTTCGCGACCTTGCGACCTTGCGACCCCAAGGTCGCTAGGTCGCAAGGTCGCAAATTGTTGAAATTCTGACTCTTGCGACCTGTGCGACCTTATATTCGCAGAGTCGCATAGGTCGCCTGGGTCACAAATAATGCATATGCGACTTAGCGAGACTTGCCTTTAGAACTTTACTTGGTCTCTTTTCCTTTTAGTTTTAAGGGGGGCTCCAAAGTACAAGAGGTGGAATATCTGGGTCATATTGTATCTCACGAGGGGGTTAAAGTGGACCCTAACAAAATTAAAGCCATTAAGGAATGGAAAGTTCCCACAACCATAAAGCAGTTGCGAGGATTTCTCGGGTTAACGGGGTATTATCGCAAGTTTGTTAAGAATTATGGGAGAATAGCAGCACCTCTAACAACATTATTGAAGAAAGATGCATTTTCATGGACTCCTGAAGCAACTAGGGCCTTTGAACGTCTTAAAGAGGCAATGTGCCTAGCACCGGTCTTAGCTACACCGGACTTCACAAAAACCTTTATTGTGGAATGTGATGCCTCAGGAAATGGAATTGGTGCAGTTTTAATGTAGGAAGGAAGACCCATTGCTTTTGAAAGTCGTCCAATCAAAGGAAAGTATTTACAGAAACCTATTTATGAGAAGGAAATGTTAGCAATACTACATGCACTAAAAAAATGGCGAACTTACCTAATGGGAAGACACTTCAAGGTAAAAACTGATCATGATAGTCTTAAACACTTTTTGGAACAAAGACTATCATCAGAAGAACAGCAAAAATGGGTCACAAAGATGTTGGGTTATGACTTTGAAATAATCTACAAAAAAGGAAAGTTGAATGTTGTTGCGGATGCACTCTCAAGAAAGAATGAAGACGTGGAAGCATTGCTTTGTGCCATTTCTATTATCCAACCAGATTGGATAACTGAAGCAAGAGATGAATGGAAGAAGGACAAAGATGTATGGATACTCATTCAAAAGTTGCAGCAAGATCCTAGTACATCTGATACATTTAGTTGGAAAAATGATTTCTTATGGTACAAAGATCGCTTATATCTTTATAAGAATTCCCAACAAAAACAAAAGATTCTTCTGGAATTGCACACTTCTCCTTTAGGAGGACACTCAGGATTTTTAAAAACTTACCACAGGGTGAAGAAAGAATTTTTTTGGGATGGCCTTAAATCTGATATTCGAAATTTTGTGGCGGAATGTTTGGTTTGCCAACAGAATAAAGTGGAAACAATTAAGACCCCAGGACTTCTACAACCTTTATCCATTCCAGGTCAACGTTGGGAGGAGATTTCAATGGATTTTATCACGGGTTTACCTAAGTCCGAAGGAAAGAGTGTCATCATGGTGGTAGTTGATAGACTTACCAAGTATGCACACTTTTGTGCTTTATCTCATCCATTTAAAGCAAGTACAGTTGCTACTACATTTATGGACGGAATTCAAAAGCTACATGGAAGCCCAAGGGTTATTGTGAGCGACAGAGATCCCATTTTTACTGGAAATTTTTGGACGGAGTTATTTTCTTGTTTGGGTACTCGATTAGCTCATAGCTCATCTTATCATCCTCAATCTGATGGTCAAACTGAGATAGTAAATAAATGTTTGGAAGGATATCTTCGTTGTTTTGTATCTGATAAACAAACACAATGGGTCAAGTGGTTACCTCTCGCTGAATGGTGGTATAACACTTCCTTCCATATTGCGGCAAAAATGACCCCATTTATGGCACTTTATGGATATCATCCACCATCCATCACATCATCTTTAAGGGAAAATTCGAAGGTTCAAGCAGTGGAAGATCACATCGAGCATCGGCAAGAAGTTCTCCAACTCTTAAAGGATAACCTAAATTTGGCACAAAATCGAATGAAACAACAGGCAGATCAACATCGCAGCGAGAGAAGTTTTGATGTAGGAGATTGGGTATTTTTACGGCTACAACCATATAAACAAATGTCCCTCAAGCAAGCTAAGAAGGATAATAAATTATCGCCAAAGTACTATGGTCCTTACGAGGTGTTGCAAAAGATTGGTACTATGGCATACAAATTGGAGCTTCCTGCTTCTTCGCGAGTACATCCAGTTTTCCATGTTTCATGCTTAAAGAAGGTTATAGGTGAAAATATTCCAGTTCAAACAGTATTGCCAGAACTTGATGGGGAAGAGAAGATCATATTGGAACCTGAAGCAGTCATAGAAAAAAGAACTCGACAACTACGGAATCGATCAATTTCAGAGTATCTCATCAAGTGGAAGAACTTACCCACTGAAGATTCTACATGGGAGGATGAGAATTTTATACAAAAGCACCCGGAGCTACTCAAGTGTTGAGGACAACACTTTTTTGAAGGAGAGGGGCATGTTAGGTCCCTATATCACTAGTATAGCCCCTTATTATTGTTAGTGTAAACCCCTTATTGTTATTATTGTACCCTTGTAACCCCCATTTTGTTATTATTGTGCCCTTAAATTATTATTGTTGGGTCGGCTAGGATTACATTGTGGCCCACTAGGATTACATTATGGCCCCATGGAATCCTATATATAGAAAGGAGGTTTTGTGAATTGTATCATCCAAGAATTGTTCATTTATGTAATGTATTGGAGGTTTCCCCCTCGAAGTGGCTCATTTCTAAGGCGTTTATATCTCTTTTCTTCTCTTTTTGAGTTGGTTACACAACAGTTCTTCCCTTCACTAGATTTTATTCTCAAGTTTAATGTTCATCTCATTATCCACCACAACCTCAAAGACCTACCAACCAAGCTAAAATTTCCCTAAAAATTCTTTTGAAACCATTGATGAACTCATCATGACCTTGTTAGACTCCATTTCCCAATGACTTAACAGTCTTCCATGTTTTCTATCTAAATCCATCTGAGCATCATACCCAACCAAAAACAAGAAAAATACCCTGCAATTAACATCTAGCCTAAAATCAACCCTAATTAGCAAAAAATTTCACATCTTTGCACCTACTAGAGAGATCCCTCTCCGTATCCAGGAAGGCTAGGTCCTAGGATTCCAAATCTTGGTTTGATGTTACCCCTATCCATTTGTGTCTCAACCAATCTAGCAAATTACGGGGACCTAACAGAGGTAAGAGAGCTACCTTACTTTTATGGTTCTGGTAGTATTAAGGATTTACTTAGGGCATTCGAATCAGAAGACCCAAGGGAGCGAAGAATGTGGGCACTTAACCTAGCCATGTGTGCGACCACTGCACGGTGGTGCAAAACTCGTAAGGGGACATTCCAGGATTGGGAGGAATGTAGCAATATGATGATCCTAAGGTTTGAACCTCTGATTCACCTATGCGTGGATACTTTCCTTGGCCAAGGGTACCCGTGCAAGCACTTGGCCGCATGGATGGAGGTGTGGTGCGAAAGGACCGAGGATGAATGGGTCCACTTGTTCATTCATGCCTTGGGGCCAATCCCCACTGCATGGTATTTCGATGCAGAGCTATATTAGCATACCCTCCACCGAGAGACCATGAGAGACGATTTCATGGGGACGTTCGGATTGATAGGAGGAACTGAGGCATTAGACGAAGCCCTGTAGGACATATATGCCCTAGTATTTGATGAATCACACCCTTGTGTGGAGTATGGGGTGTCAGCTTGGGATACGCAAATGCAGGATATTGCTAACTGCTGAAATCTATCAATGGAGGAACGTGATGAAGACCCACAAAATATCATTATCCCAAAATCGGAGGGTGAACGAGCAGTTGTTGGACCCCCACTGCAGGCCGTCGATGTGAGCGAGCCTCTTAATCTAAGGGAAGTCAACATTGGAACATAAGAACAACCTAAGCTAGCTAATATTGGGGACTACTGGGATGACGATATTGTTGTAAAAGTCGCGAAACTTCTCACGGAATACCAGGACCTATTTCCTACAAAATTCTCAGAACTCAAGGGTATTACAGGGGACCTGGGGGTCATGTGCTTCACCTTAAAACCAGATTCATGCCCTGTCAAGAAGTGACCTTACCACTTGAACCCAAAGTATAAGCAGAAAGTCAGGGAAGAAAGTGACAAAATGCTAGCCACAGGTATCATCAAACCAGTAGAATAGTGAGATTGGGTAAGCCCTATGGTGGTCCAAGAGAAAAAGAATAAAGGAGAAATAATAATCTGTGTCGACCTGCGCAGGCTGAATGATGCCTGCGTACATGATCCCTTCCCTACACCATTCTATGATGAAATCCTCGATAGTGTGGGAGGGCAAGAAGCATACTCGTTCACTGACGGGTTTTCAGGCTACCATCAGATCAGGATCGCCTCGGAAGGTCACAGCAAAACTACGTTCACCATCGAATGGGGATCCTTCCAGTACACCATCATGCTATTTGGGTTCAAAAATCCCCATGCCATCTTTTTGCAGGTAGTGTTTGCAGTATTTAAGGTGTTCATTCACAAGTTCTTGGAGATATACTTTGAAAATTGGACATTATTTGGATTGGTAAAGAAGCACGTCTCGAACCCGCGCATGATGTTGGATGCCTGTAGAAAGCGCCAGATTTTCCTCAATATTAATAAGTGCATATTTTGTGTACCTGTCGGGATATTTTTGGGTCACACAGTCTGTCGGCAAGGGATGATGGTTGACCCTGCCAAGGTGGCAATTATCATCAACATAGTTGTCCCTATGAATGAGAACAACTATGCTCCATCCTCGGGCACATGGGCTACTATAGGAAGTTTTTTCAAGGGTATGCACTGATCACGACACCAATGGAAAAGTTTCTAAAGAAGGATGTTTCATTTTTTTGGGACGCGGAATGTCAGAAGAGATTTGAGCTACTCAAGGAAAAAATGGTCTCTGCACCTATCCTCATATTTCCTGATTGGGCGAATTTTTTCCATGTCCATGTAGATGCTTTAGGGATCGCCCTGGGAGCTATCCTTACGTAGCCCAGGGACGGGGACATTGACCACACAGTTGTGTTTTCTAGTAGAAATCTCTCTAGCGCAGAGCATAACTACTCAACTACTAAACGCGAGGGGTTGGAAATGGTGTATGCCCTCCAGAAATACCGGCATTATTTGCTGGCAGGGCACTTCAAGATGTTCATGGATCACTCAGATTTGAAATACCTAGTCAATAAGCCTATGTTGGGGGGGAATATTCGCCGATGGTTACTGCTATTTCAAGAATATGACTTTGAGATAATTGTTAAGCCGGGGAAATTAAATGCTGGACCAGACCACTTGTCCCAGATTGAGAGTGGTGAAGAACCAACTAACCTAGAGGAAGGATTGCTCGATGCACAGTTATTTTCTATTAAGGGGGTTGATGAACACTTTGCCGATATTATTCAATTCTTAACTACAGGGATGGCACCTACAGAATATTCAGTAGAACAAAAAAAAGGGCTGGTAACCTACACAGCTGACTTTACCATCATTGCAGGCCACTTGTATAAGCTAGGAGTGGATGAGGTACTACGCAGATACGTACTGGATTACGAAAGACAAGCCATTCTAGATGAAGCCAATGGAGGAGTAGCAGGAGATCACTATGCAGGAAAATATACGACACAGAAGATCTTAAGAGCTGGGTTGTGGTGGCCCACACTACATAGTGACTCTCACGACTATTGCAAAGCTTGCGACACATGCCAAAGGACATGAAGACCATCGCGCAGGGATTAATTTCCCTTACAACCACATATGGCCCTACAGGCGTTCGATAAATGGGCAATAGACTTCATTAGGCCCATCAACCCACTAGGTAAGAAGACAGGTGCCTGCTACATCATCGCTGTGACAGACTATGTAACCCGATGGGTGGAAACACAAGCGGTGAAGGATTGTACTACGGATACCGATGTGAAATTAATTTTTGAGCATATTCTAACCAATTTTGGCTGCCCAAAGATCTTGATGAGCGATAAAGGTATGCATTTCATTAATGATACAATAATAGCTTTGACTGAGTTTCGAATCCACCATGCAAAAAGTACCCCATATCACCCACAGGAAAATGGAACAGTAGAAGCTTTTAATAATATTCTAGAATAGGCGCTTACCAAGGTCTGTAATGTCGATCGAAGAAATTGGGACATGCACATCCCATTGGTCCTTTGGGCCTATCAGACCACATGCAAGAAATTAACTGGGAAAACACCATTTTGGATGGTTTATGGAAAGGAGGCCATTATAACCATGGAGTATATCATTCCTAGCTTGCGCATCACAGCCTTTATGAACATGGCAGAGCCCGATATCATGGAGGAACACTTAGCGCAGCTAGTCACCTTGGAAGAAGACCGATTCATTGCTAGATTTCATCAGCAAGTTTAGAAAGCTCGGGAAAAAGCTTGACATGATAGGCATATCTTGCAAAAGTTGTTTAAAGAAGGTGAGCTAGTGTTATCATATGACAGCCAATTTGCGCGCTACCCTGGGAAATTCCACCAACATTGGTTGGGACCTTATATCATAACAAAAACTATGAATGGGAGTGCGGTGAGATTGGCTTCGCTGCACGGGTATCTCCTACCCGACTATGTTAATGGTAGCTGTCTCAAACCATACCAGACAAAATGACTATATGGCTGAAGTAGCTATCTTGGGATGGATATGTGCAAGAAAGAGGAGAAAGGCAGGTAGGCTCGTTATACGCGTAGGGGTCGATTGTAGGTTAGGAAGTTCGGGGACGTGCGCTGGGAGCACAGGGGTCGACCGCAAGTCAGGAAGCTCAGGGAGGTGCGCTGGGGGCCTAGGGGTAATACACAACTACAAAAACTAGCCGTTGGAATAGTACCACTGGGTAAAAAGCCAACTTTACTATTGGAAGGAGCAGGCAGTAGGAAATTAATGCAAATATTTCTGAAGATTTTTTACCATTTCCTTGATGGTAAATTCCAACTATTCAGTTTTTACCGTTGCTCACTATTGAAAGCTATAAATGGAGGAGGGTAGCTCTGAATTGGGTTCTACATATCCTGAAAATCTTGTGCCTTGCAAATTTCCAAAACTATTGTGCTATGCTCATGTTTGGGCGTGCTACCCCCTCTGATAGTAGTAACCCTAAGTTCATCTTCTGAGCAAGAATGACTGCGACCAATCCCGCTAAATCATCATAAACTGTGGCCTCTACTGAGGGAGTATCCAATGAAGTATTGGAGGTCAACCCTGAAGTCGAAGAAGTCATGTCCACACCAACCAAGGGGAATCATGTGGAGAAAAAAAAGAGTAAAGGGAAAGGCCAGGAGCAAGGGTAGGGGAGGGATATGAAATGGGCTGGGGGGAAGCTGTGCACCTCCCCCTAGAACGTGAAATCTCCCCAAATGGTGCCTAAGGCCCGCTCGCCTAACCCGGCAAAGTGACCTCTCTCTGCTCAGGAAGAAGCTCGGCTTGCTGCCCCAACCACCTGGCTACCACCCTATGTTCGGACCCGAAGGCCCTCGATGCGCACACCCAAGAATCTCGAGGGTCTGCGTGCCTATCTGAAAATTCCGCTAATTCTGGGTGAAGGCCCCATCATTGGAGAAGAATTGGTAATATTTCCTCAATTAAGTTCGATGATCACGACTTTGCCAACCTGGAGGCCTTCCCAGAATTGGAACTTGAGTTGTATCTCAAAAGAGTACTGTAGGACGATGTGGTAAGGGTCGTACCAATGACATGGGTGTGCAGGTTAGAAGGATCTAGATTACTAAACTTTCTGGGGATACCTCACCTTGGCTGATACAATGTAATCAACCAAGTTGTGCGACAACTGCTAGCCCTGATCCAGGATGGTATCTTGTGGATCCAGGATCACATTCCCATCAATGCCTCCCTAATTTATCGCATTACTGGTCTCCCCATGGAGGGGCCGAATCTCATGGAGCGTGTCAGCAAGAAGTATGAGCAACAAATTTTCGAGAAAGTGCGAGAAGACTACCATGTCAAGCGAAATACCAGAGGATTCATAATCAACGCCATTAATGACCCTGGTGTAATATTTCTAATTAGTCATAAGCTAATAGGAATATTCATTTTGTTTTTATTTTTGTTTAAAGAATAAATGTGTAAAGGAGGTTCATAAAACTCCTGATAAAAGAATAAATCAATGCCCAATGTGAATAAGGCTAAATCTGGGCCATTTGTATAAGCACACTTGAGTGTGAAAGAGACTGACTCAATTGGCCAAGTCAACCAGGAACAAATCAATAACACTGTCTAGATGCAATGGATCTCCTAGAGGGACATCGTAGTTCAAGTTGGAGGCTACACATGTGAATGGAGCTAAATAATTGAAGGTGGATTAGGGTTTACAATCTCTTAATCTTATAAAAGGAAGAGGAGGGAAGCATGATGAGGTTGTTCATGATATGATATTTTGATATATTGTCTATTTATACATATAGCTTTCTTGGCTGTTTAGCCTAGATTACAAATGTTGTTTAGCATTGGGATTTCCTGTTTAGGAGTTCCACCTCTTTCCATTGAGTAGCTCTTGGAAGGGTTTGTAATACATAGTCCACTATCTGGTTTGAGACCAAGCTTCTCCTTTCAACTAAAATTCATGTCCTATTTAGGGTGTGATTTTCTTTGCAAGTTGTAGCAAGTGGAGGCTAGATCTATTCAGATCTAGGACATTCTAGTGCCTCCTTTCAGTGGGAGAGTATTCTATCTTTCTGGCAAGAGAGTATTGGATGATTGGAGCACATTATCAGATCTTGGCTTGAGGCCAAACCATGTACTAGAGCCTACAGTGCAGTTAATCTTCCTATACTGCGTTATTTGCAAGTGAGAAGTTGCAGGGTCTTTTGGTAGAATTTTGGGAGAGAGATCTCTAGTGTTGGGAATCTTCCCTCACTGTGGTGATCCATGGATTTCTGATGTATTCCATATCATATTCAGATCTGATCTGAATACTCCTACATCTACTTCAGAAATTCTGAATAGATCTGCAGATCTACTACATAGAATCTCAGATCTACTCCATGTACTTCATTTTATGCTGAAAACCCCAAGGGGATTTGAAAGAGGAGCCTTTCTAGTGTACAGATCTGATATGGATCTAAATTTTTGTACATAGATCTTCTCTAGATATGATATGTAATCATCAACATTTTGAAGCCTAATAAAATAACGTTGTCAAGGCAGTTTTAGTCATTCATGTGGTTGCAACACCTCTTTTGAGGGAATTTCTTTTGTATATGTCTTGTATTTTCAGCTATACATCTCATGGTATTCATTATACATCTATTTTTCTACTATAAATACTATTGAAGGATATTTTATTGGCCTCCTACTCTTTCTCTATTGAAACTTCGTTATTTTTTGAGCAGTCTTGTTGCAGTCCCTTATTGGGCATTTCCTAGCCATACTAGGTGTGGGGATATCTTTTTAACCCACCTAGAAAGATTTGTTCTTGATCCCCTCTTGGATTTCGGTCTGAGATTGTTATATCTAAGGGATCCAAGTGTTGGTTTCCATTTCTGTAACATCCATTCCTAGAAAATGCATTTTCCAGTCATGCCTTGCTGACAGTTCCCATTTGGGATATTACAATGGTATCAGAGCATGATCTTTGGCCTAGCCTGTGAGCTTCAAGCCAATATGTATTTTCAAGGAGATAAGAGATAGAAGAAGAATATTGATTACATTGAAGACACAAAAGAAAAGGGTCAAAACCCTTTATCTGGAAGAATGAAACGGAAAGAGTTCTCAAAAAATCTGTTCCAAACTCTGCCTGAGCTTAAAGGAGAAATCAAAGAAATAAAGAGGGCAAGACATGAAGGTCCCTCAAGAAGATATTTACATGAAGAAAATCCCAATTCTTCATCTTATATGTGCAATCACTCAGCTACATCAGATCTACAGCGTTATTCCATGCCAAGATCTACTGCAAGAGAGATGAAGGAGGAAGATGCACCAAAGGAGGAGACTTTAAGTGATTATCTTCGGGAGTATGAATCTAAATCTTGGAAAATCAAGGAGCACTTGAGCTTCCAAGAGTTTTTCCAGCTCAAGGAGGATAGAAGATCCAACAATAGAAGAAGAAGAGGTGGATTCTTTCTGCCTAATTTTGATGGATCCTCCACATGCATAGCCGAGGAATGGATAGATTAGCTAGACTCATATATGGATCTACATCAAGTTTCAGAAAAAGAAGCCCTTAAGGTAGCAGTGCTACATATAAAAGGTAAAGCTTATGCTTGGTGGTTATTTGAATCCTTTTCATTAAAGAATGCAAATATATCCACTTATGCTAAGTTCACTAGGAGAATGGTGAAGAGATTTGATGATAAACAAGCTAAAACTTCTTTGAAAAATCTAGCAAAGCATGAACATGCAAAACCATTGCATGAGTTGGAAATATCTTTTATGAAAAATCCACTTCAGATTTCTGTTGAAGGGAATAAAAACTTGTGTGATGCCTTGCCAAGGGCAAGATCCCCATTGCATGAAGAGATTTCTTCTCAAAAGGAAGTCATGGAGATTCCTCTTTCAAAAGAAGACCAAGATCCAAGGTCTGTTGTTGATAATGAGGTGTTCTCAAATATTGATGAGAAGGAAGAACAAGAAGGCAGTAACAACACTGTCACTTCAAAAGAAGACCCATTACCACATGGGGATGGAGATGAAGTTATTGTTTCAAGGGAAAGAGCCTGTGTATCTTTGCAAGTGATTCCCAAGGAGCATTATGTGATAGCCTTATTGGGCAGTGATACCTTACTCCAAGCAAGAGGAGGAAGGATGGATCAACATCCAATGATGAGGGGCATGCACCCTTGTTTTTTTCAAGGGGTTTCTATTCATGAGAAGAAGACTGAACTATGTAGTAAGGGAAGGGACACATCAGTCCAACCATCCATATAGTCTACTTCAGATCTTGATGTCTCTTTACATGGAGGCATTCCACCAGGGAGACCCCCTGATGAGAAGAAGAATAAAGTGTTCTCTCAACTTTGTGCATCGGTAACAAATTTGGCTAGGGAAGGAGCCTTGAGAGGAGCTACCACAGCATTGAGATCTATTGATGGATTCCAAGGAGAGCTGAACAATTTTCTGAAATTGATTTTTCTATTTCTCACTCATCTATCTGCGTTGGTGAAGAAGAATTCAGAGATCCATGATGACATTAGCATGATGTCAAATGGAAACTCCATAGAATTGGGGCAGCAAATGATATCTCTCCATACAAATGATATTTCTGAAGAAAACAAGAGGGTACCAACACTCTTGTGTGCATGGGCTAAACTATGGATATTTTGGAAGAGAGATATTTTTCAAAAGAAAATTGATCTTCCTATTATTCAATCTTGTCTTGCACAAGATCAGCTGCAAGGGAGGCAAAAAGGATGGAGCTTCAATACTCCCACATGTGACTTTGGCATTAAGCATGTCAAAGAGGAAAAAGATGATGTGATAGCTACTTCATTTCATAACTCTACATCGCTGTCTTTATTGAGGAGCCTAGATCCATATTGGGAGTCCCAACTCTTGGTAGAATATTCCAAGAACCTCTTCACATGTAAGGTTATTGATGGGAAAACGGAAGATAGGAGGTATAAGGTGATTGATGGGGTCATTTACTCTCATGATCAAATATATTTGGCTAAAGAGTCAAAAATCAAAGACCAACTACTATGTGCAGCCTATGATATCTTGCTTTCTACCCCCACTGTTTTCATTAGAACACACCATATTATCTCAAATGGATTCATGTGGGAAGTCTTTGAGGAAGACTTATATCAGCATTATCAAAGATGCATATATCACATGAAGATGGAGCAGCAATATAACTCTATGGAAGAGTTAGTTCAACCCTCTCTCTCTCCTCTTGAGGAAGGAGATATATCTGTGCACCTCTCCACTTGTTGGAGGAGGACTATTGGTGAAGAGCATACTTATGAAAATAATGTGTTATTTTATGATTGTATACATTCTTTCACATTATATATGCAGGCCATGACTCCAAAGAGGAATGTCATACCTTATAAACTTCATGGCCAACTTTGGGCCAAAAATATTTATGAACATGGCCACTCCCTTGATGGACTAAGGGAGATTTTGCAGCATGATGGGTGCTTTCCTAAGGCACCAAACATATCTTTCACTTTCAGCCATGGTGAAATGGTATGGGCAGCAAGTAAGTGGTGGGAAAACAACTTACCACATCTAGATCTAAGGCAAGTAGGAGATGTCCTGCGCTGGTTGCTACTAGGTGAGTATGAGTACTCCCCAAATATTCATATTTTCTTATTTCATGCCTTGAGTATCAATGAAAGGATGCATA
>JAXQQM020073571.1:0-95296 GCA_034641835.2 Pinus albicaulis
TGACACTATTTTGACTCAAATAATTTCTTTTTACAATATGTATGATAACCAAATGGGTATTTTATACGTGAAAATGACTCATAAGCCCTAGAATATCTCAATGGGAGATTGATCTATAAAATAAATTCCCTTGAGCATGAAACCCATGCCTCAAGAAAAACAATAATAAATTTATTTTTTCACATTACATTAAATATATAAAATCATGATTATATATGTCATTATGAAGATCGAACCTAGTTACATATTTCAACACTCCCTCTCAACCAAGGAGGTATTCATAATCCACAAAGGGTACTTGGACATTCTCAATCTGAATAATTCACATAAAAAGAGTCTGATTGGTAACCCATCTGTATAACATCATATCAACCAAAATTGTCACATATCAAGGCCTTGACTATAGTCTTTTAGTTCAACTATATTTAAAGATTCATTTGATGATGTCATGAGCTCTTGCTTCAGTCGTATGTTATTATGATGTGATCTCCTAAAATTGTGCATCTTATCACGCTTCTAATGCTTCCTACCATGATAGCTATACTTTACAAAAACTAAATATAATTTGGTGAAGAATATTATCTTAATAATAGTAGAGGTCTCTTACTTCCTCCTTCTCTGATTTCTTCTTTTCATCTTCTTATACTTCTTTGGTGATATGGGCTTCTTCCCTTCCTCTTTTTTTTATTGTCCTTCCTGAATTTTGGACAATGTCTTTTGTAGTGCCCATATTCTTGAAAACCATAGCATTGAACCTTTGCCATATTATTCTTCCTTTTCTGAGGACCAAACTTCCCAAACTCTCCTTTTCTCTTAGCCATGGAAACAAATGATTTTGTTTTCTCATTTTATCATACATTAATTTTTGTCTTTAAACTGGTTTCTTCAATTTTTCACAATTACCATAGTTCATTGAATGGGGTAGCCTCCATATTTCCATATATGCTTGATTTAAAGTTTCCACATTCCTACGATAGTGCATTGAGTACTATAGTGGACATCTCCTTGTTAGACATTATTTCTCCCTATTCTTGTAGTTGATCTCTTATTTTAGATACCCTCATAAAATATGAGGCTATTCCATCTTCCTTTGATATCTTCATCCCGTAGAATTATTGTCTTAATGAGATCACTTATACTGCAGTACTTACAGAGAAAAATTCTACAAGTTTGCCATATATTTCTTTTGATTTATCCAACTTTGATACATAGGGTATGAGGGGATCTTTGATTGATTCTATGAGAATCCTTTGATCCCTTACTTCCCCTTTCATATACTTTGCATGAGATTGATCTTCTTACTTTGGAGGCTTAGCAATTGAACCCTTAAAATTATTAACGACTTCATTTTCTATGAGGATCAAATCAGTCCTCTTCTTCCATGAAAAAATGTTTGATGACCCAACCAACTTGTTGCTTTATTTGCAAAAAGACATTTTGATAGATTCAGATGTGGACATAAGGATACTTACTTGTGAAGATACTCCTTGATGACAATATATTCAACTTGATGCCTTCTTGATTTTGATGATGATAATGATGATAGAATATGATATTTTGATGATGATGTATTCCTTCATAGGTGATCCTTTAAATATGGTAGATCACCTTGGTTCCATGATGATGATGACAACGCCTTTCTTCAATGTAGATGCTTCAATATGCTTCAATTTGTAGTCCTTATTTCTTTGAGTAGTGGTAGGGTATTTGACTCCTTGAGGTGACGATTGTGCGAGGTTCCCAAGAATGTTTCAAGTGTAGACACCTTTTATGAACTAACTAAGGTTTTGATGTCTTATTTAGTAACTTTCTTCAAGATGATGGTGTAATATTTGTCCTTGTGGTGCCTCTGATATGAGTGGTCCTTTTATGATTGATGCTCTTGATGATCTTCTAGTGCTTCAACCATTGAATGTCCTTATTTAAGCTTCCTTTCCTTGTCTTGTCACCTTAGCTCTGATACCATGTTGAGAATTCTAGGGGAAACTAGATTAGGTTATTTCTCTTACTATGATAATTGTTTTTGCTATGTTTTCTATTAACTTGGTTATATTATTAATTCTCTTGATTATTATTATTAGTATTCTCTTCATCAAACAACTACCAAACCATAAAGAACAGTGAGATAAAAGACACAATATATAAGAAATCAGTCAGGGAAAAAACCTCTCCAACTAAGAGGAAGACCCACAAGAATTCTTCGCTTCTTACAAAATATTCAATTGACGAATTCCAAGACCTATGACCCTTCACCAAGACCCTCCAAGACGAAGTCAAACCTTTCTTCCTTAATGAGATTTCTTTCCAACAACTTCTATAATTTATAAATCTCAACAGATTCTTCTACAACTTCGACCTGCCCATCAGATTCTTTTGCGACTTTGACCTGCCTAGAAGATTCTTCTACAACTTCGAAATTCCCAGTAGATTCTTTTGTAACTTCGACTTTCCCAACAAATTCTTCTGTAACTTCGACTTACCTAGAAAATTCTTCTGTAATTTCGACCTAAGAGTTTATTCTTAGCACTTCAACTTTACCAACAACACTTTGACTTCCCTATAATATTTTGACTTGCCCAACAACAATCTGACTTCCCTGCAATACTTCGACTTTCCTAGCGGCACTTCAACTTCCCCAGTAAAAATTTGACTTTCCCAGCAATACTTCGATTTTCTTTGCAACAGTAGAAACCCTAACACAAGAGAGAGAGAGAGAGACCCAAAACTTTGATCTTGCCTTTCTTATCCTTTTTCATCCTTTTCTAGCTTCTATCTTGAGGATGTCGAACTTGCTTGAGTGAGTGTGCTAATGAGGTCAAGTTCCTTCTTATTTATAATCTTTTGAGGGGTACAAATTACTTCCTTTAGGATGACTTGTCCACATATGTAGGATGCCTTGATGACAAGGTCTTGGAGGGTATTTTGACTCTATTTTGACTCAAATAAATTCTTTTACAATATGTAACATAACCAAATGGGTAATTTATACATGAAAATGACTCATAAGCCCTAGAATATCTCAATGGGAGCTTGAACTATAAAATAAATTGTCTTAAGCATGAAAACCATGCCTCAATAACAACAATAATAATTTTTTTTTTTTCATTACATCAAATATATAAAATCATGAATATATATGTCATTAGGAAGACTGAACCTAGTTACACATTTCAACACTCCCTATTAACTATGGAGGTATTCATAATCCATAAAAGGTACTTGGGCATTCACAATCTAAATAATTAACATAAAAATAGTCGGATTGGTAACCCATATGTATAGCATCATATCAACCAACATTGTCACATATAAAGTCCTTGACTAACAACTCTATCTCTCCACAAGATCAAAGCACAATGTTGGAGAGACCAATGATTGATAGACACCATCTCAAGGAACATACCCCACCCGGGTGTTCACAGGGTATGTCCTTCCAGGACTATTCTTATCTCGGATTCCCAGTCCTCAAATAATATTGATCCTCTAAAAATACTCTTATATTGGATGCCCTATCACATCCTCAAATAGTATTGGATGTCATATTTTTACCAAATCCTCCATTATTTCTTCCCAAGTGAAGTCAAGAATGATGTGCCTATACCTCCCTCCCAACTAGGGAGGACATACCCATTCTCATGAAGGAATGTACCCATTAAGATAGAAGGAATGTATCCTAGATCCCTCCTAATTAGGGGCATGTCTAAGCTCCCTCTTAACCTAGGAATTGATTTTCAGTAGCAAATATTTGTTGGAGATCATGGTACCTTCAAATTCTTGAAGAGATCCTTCTTTCGATGTCATGAATTTCAATTTGATCATTATGGAGCCTTCATATTTTGGGACTTCTTCGTAGGGCATCGACCATCGATCACTTTCCTTCATGAATGATGTTATTGATGTCATCCTTTTCTTCATCAGAAAGTGGTATTATAATCCACATCTTACTTTTCATCATACAAATACTTCTTCCAAGTCATGTTTCATTTATGATCTTTTATCCAACCACATAAGTGCTATTTATAGGTGACATCTACAACTCTCTTTCGGTAGAATTGTATTAATCCATCTAGATGTTGTTCAAAAATAAAAATAAAAAAGAACATAAAATCAAAGTTAACTTTTGTGATGGCCCTTCATCATGACATTTTCTTGTAGAAATATCAACATCCTACATACATATTGACACATCTCCAAAATATTCAATGTTAAGGGTCATGTTTCTTTCCAGACTTCATCAGAGTCTTCATACCTTTTCCAAGGAGATGCCATGGTCAATTCTCCTAGTCATAGGATGTTGATTTCCTTTGTCACCATAGTTACTTCTTTTAAGTGTCTTCTTTCTTTCTTCACATATTTCTTCCCAGAGGAACTTCCAATCATAGTTCCTTGCTCGCACATCAACCACCTCATATTCCATATGAGGACATATTAGAACAGATTTCATCTTGTCAATATGTGAACCAATGCCTTCCCCTAATGCATCTTTCGAAAGAGATCCTTCTTCAATCATGCTCATGAGATAGAGCATTCAACCATCCTATCGCAACTATATGATGACATGACTCAATATTATCAAATACATGCCTACATACCTTAATTTTTATTTTTGGTCATCTAGAATTCCTTCGGCAGCATCCTTGATTGCAAATAATTCAACCATCTTGACCTACTACACTCCTTCATCATACCATCATCCCATGAATCCCATAAAATATGGAATCCTCATTTAGACACTTGCTTACAATGGAGGATCTTTATTATTTTCCTTGTCTTGCAAATTCTCCTTTCCAATTATGTACTACTTATGCTTTCAATGAGGTTTCCAAGAACTACTTCCTTCTAATGATGATTTCCATAGTCTTTTACTTCAGCTATCTTTCAAGCTTCTTTTGATGATCTCATGAGCTCTTGCTTCAGTCCTATTTTATTATGATGTCATCTCTTAAAATGATACATCCTATCATGATTATAATTTTTCCTACCATGATAGATATACTTTACAAAAACTGAAAATGACTTGGTGAAGAAGATTATCTCAATAGTAGTAGAGGTCTTTTACTTCCTCCTTCTTTGATATCTTCGTTTCAACTTCTTCTACTTCTTCAGTGATATGGGATTCTTCCCTTCCTCTTTTGTTATTGTTCTTCTTGAATTTTGGACAATGTCTTATGTAGTTCCCATATTCTTGACAACCATAGAATTGAACCATTGCCATATTCTTCTTCCTTTTTTGAGGACCAAACTTCCCAAAATTTCCTTTTCTCTTAGCTATAGCAGCAAATGCTTGTGTTTTCTCATTTGATCATACATCACTTTTTGTATTTATAATGGTTTCTTCAATTTTCCACAATGACCACAGTTCATTGAACAAGGTAGCCTCCTTCTTTCCATACATGCTTGATGTAAAGTTGCCTCATTCATCCGGTAGTGCATTGCGTACTATAGTGGTCACTATACTAGTCATCTCCTTGTCAGACATTATTTCTCCCAATTCTTGTAATTGATATCTTATTTCGGATACCCTCATAAAATGAGTTTATTCCATATTCCTTTGATATGTTCATCTTGTAGAGTAATTTTCTTAATGAGATCACTTCTCCTGCAGTACTTAAGAAGAACAATTCTACAAGTTTTCCATATTTTTCTTTTGATGTCTCCAACTTTGATACATAGGGTATGAGGGGATCTTTGATTGATTTTATGAGAATAATTTGATCCCTTACTTCCCCTTTGATATAATTTGCATGAGCTTGAGCTTCTTCCTCTGTAGGTTTAGAAATTGAACCCTTAACATGATTAACGAATTCATTTTCTCTGAGGATCAAATCAGTCCTCTTATTACATGCAAAACGTTTGATGACCCAACCAACTTGTTGCTTTCCTTGCAAAAAGATATTTTCCTAGATTCAAATGTGGACATAAGGATACTTACTTGTGAAGATAATCCTTAATGACAATACATTCAACTTGATTCCTTCTTGATTTTGATGATGATAATGATGATAGAATATGTTCTTTTGATGAGGATGTATTCCTTCACAGGTTATCCTTTAAAGAGGGGAGATCACCTTGGTTTCTTGATGATGATGAAAACACATTTATTCAATGTAGAGGCTTCAAGATGCTCCAATTTGTAGTCCTTATTTCTTTTAGTAGTGTAGGGTCTTTATCTCCTTGAGGTGATTATTGGCAAGGTTCCCAAGGATGTTTCAAGTGTAGAATCCGTGTTTGAACGAACTAGGGTTTTGAGGTCTTCTTATTAACTTTCTTCAAGATGATGATGTAATATTGATCCTTATGGTGCCTTTGAGATGATTGGTCCTTATTGATGATTGATTCTCTTGATGATCTTCTAGTTCTTCGACCCTTGAGTGTCCTTCTTTAAGCTTCATTTCCTTGTCTTGTCACCTTAGCTTTGATACCATGTTGAGAAATCTAGGCACAACTAGATTAGGCGATTTCGCTTACTTTGATAACTGATTTTGATTTGTTTTTACTTAACTTGGTTATCTTCTTATTTCTCTTTATTATTATTAGTATTATCTTCATCAAAAAACTACCAAACCATAAATAACAATGAGTTAAAGGACACAAGATATAGGCGATCAACCAGGGCCAAAACCTCTCCAATTGAGAGGAAGACCCAAAATAATTCTTCTCTTCTTAAAAAATATTCGATTGGAGAATTCCAAGACCTATGACCCTTGACCAAGACCCTCCAAGACGAATTAAAACCTTTATTTCTTAACGAGTTTTCTTTCCAACAAATTTTGATATTATACCTCCCGATAGATTCTTCTACAACTTCAACCTGCCCAATAGATTCTTCTAAAATTTGGCCTGCCCAACAGATTCTTTTACAACTTTGACTTTCCCAGAAAATTCATCTGCAACTTTGACCTGCCTAGCCAATTCTTCTGAAATTTTGACCCAATAGTTTCTTCATAGCACTTCGACTTTAACAACAACACTTTGACTTCCCTGCAATACTTCAACTTGCCCAGCAACACTTTGAATTCCCTGCAATACTTCGACTTTCCTAGCATCACTTCGAATTCCCAAGCAACCCTTCGACTTGCCCATCAACACTTCGATTTTCCCTGCAACAGTAGAAACCCTAACGCAAGAGAGAGAGAGAGAGAGGCCCAAATCTTCGATCTTGATTTTCTTATCCTTTTTCATCCTTTTCTAGCTTCTATCTTGAGGATATCGAACTTTCTTGAGTGAGTGTGTTAATGAGGTCGAGTTCCTTCTTATTTATAGTCTTTTGAGGGGCACAAATTGCTTCCTTTAGGCCGACTTGTCGACTTGTGTAGGATGAATTGATGGCAAGGTCTTGGAGGGTGTTTTGACTCAAATAAATTCTTTTTACAATATGTAACATGCCCAAATGGGTATTTATACATGACAATGAGTCATAAGCCCTAGAAGCTCTCAATTAGATCTTGACCTATAAAATAAATTTCCTTGAGCATGAAACCCATGCCTCAAGAACAACAATAATAAATTTATTTTTTCTCATTACATCAAATATATAAAATCATGATTACATATGTCATTATGAAGACCTAACGTAGTTACATATTTCAACATATAAAACCTAGTTCGTACTCCTTCAGATTTAGTCACCTTTTATCTATTTTCCGAGGGTTTTTAGAAATGGATTTAGCTAGATTGAGAGATCAAGATAGATTTGATGGAAATTCTAACTTTGGTGTATGGAATGCCATAATTTTTTTGTTACTAGAAGATAATGGTCTCAAATAATATGCGCCAATGTTGTAGTTGCACCGAAAAATCCAACACAGATCATTGCATACAAGAAGGAAGATGCCAAGACGAGGAGAATAATCCTTGAAGGGGTTAAGGATAATAGTGTTCCACATATCGCAGATTTGGTTAAAAATAATAATATGTGGGATTTAATTTTAAAGATGTTAATGTATGTTACCGTTAACAAGAAGATGATTCTCAGGGGGAAACTGAGAAATACCAGGATGAATAAGGGAGAAAATTTTGTTAGTTACCTCACCAAATTTTTATTTTTCAAGGATGAGTGGCAGCCGTCGGAGATCAATTAACTAATGATGAACTCATGAGAATGGCCGTGAATGGGTTCTCAAAGGAGTGGGATGTGTTTTTTGAGGTGATCAAAGGATGATATACACTACTAAGTTGGGATTGTTTATGGAGCGATTTCACTTAGGAGGAGCTTAGACTAAGTCTTGTTAGTGGTGGCAGTAGCAGTAAAACTTAGAAGTGTGAAGATGAGGAGAACATGGCCCTAGTAGGAAAGGGAAAGGCCAAGAAGGGATCTGGAAAAGGGTCCAATGGAGGAGAGCAGAAAAAGGGCTTGAGTAAAATTAAGTGTTTTGGTTGCAGTCAGAATGGTCACTATGTGAGTTAATGTTTGAACATGAAGAAGGGCGACAAGAAGAAGAAAGGGAAGTAGATGACAATTTCAACAAATATTAACTAGCTATATTCGAGGCTATAGGATGAGTTCGCTCTCATAGCCTACCTCTCTAGCTTTACATCCACAATTGTTTGGTATATTCATAGTGGAGCATCATGCCACATGAAATAGGTTAGAGAATATTTTTCCATTTATTAGGAAGAGGATATTGGCTTCCAAATTCAAAGGGGAAATAAGTCCAAGTGCACTCTAGTTGGGAGAGGGAAAATTACTTTTTATAGGGAGTTAGGTAGAAGTACGCATGTTACAAGTCTGTTGCATGTGCTAGGTTTAGGCATGAACCTGATTTTAGTTTCATCTCTTTAATGTAAGAGATATGATGTCTACTTTCAAGGGTCGAAGGTGTACATAAATCATCAGTATTGGAAGTAAGTGAAATAGATTTGGTTGAGAACTAATAAGTTATACAGGTTGTAGTTGGAAACTCCAAAGGCATTAGTGAGAAACAATAATAGTAGAAAAGACATGGGAGAATTATAACATGAAAGAATGGAAAATATACATCATGGAGCACTCAGATTTCTTAGGGAGATCACTAAGGGATTTCCAGAAATTAGCACAGAACGTGATGATGTGTGCAAGGGGTGTGTGCTTGGGAAGCTTGTGAAAGCAGTGTTTCCAAGGAGTGACAATAGACCCAAGGGTGTGTTGGACCTGATACATTATGGTATATGTGGCCCATTTTTTATGAAATATCTCATGGATTATGAGTATTCCATGACCTTTATTTATGATTTATATAGGAATATATGGATATACTTTTTGAAGACAAGGGATGAATTCTTCAGTCTCTTCCAAGAGTTTAAGTCTCTTGTAGAGAACATGACACAGAGGAAGATAAAGGTTCATCATACATATACTGGAGGTGAGTATTTTGAGAATAACTTCAAGGAGTTCTATCTGAAGAAGGGCATCAAGAGAGAGTGGAAAATTCCATACAAACCACAGAAAAATGGGGTCATAGAAAGGAAGAACAGATAGATAGTTGGAGCAGCAAGGGTGATGTTATATGACCAGGACATGCTTAGATATCTATAGGAAGAGATGTGTAGTACATCAATATACATTTAGAACAGGGTTCACCACAAGGCGTTGGGGAAGATGACACCTGAGGATGCGTTTATAGGAAAGAAGAGAAAATTCATGCACTTCAAGATTTTTAGCAACATAACGTATTGTCACATGCCATATGATAAGCATGCCAACTTGGATTCCACTGTAGAGAAGGGATATTTTTTTTGCTACAATTAAACTTACAAGGCATACATGATCTATATTCCAGGTAGCAAGAAGATTATCATGACACGGGGTGTTAAATTCTAGGAGGAGAAAGCCTTAAGGAAATCTCACTAGTTTCCAAAAGTTAATTATAGTGAGCAAACAAAATCTCCAAGGGATGAACATGGATCTCAATCTGAGGTAACTAGTACAAGTACAATAACTAGTATAGGCACAAGTACAAGTGCAAAGGAGAGTTCGCTGCAAATGGAGCAACAACAACAGGCATAGGAGAATGAATCTCCACCCACCACTAGTGGAAGAAGAAACATGGAGGTGCTTCAAACATTGAGATATTTGGAAGAGTTTGTGGGAAATCCTAGATCAAGCACCATGGCTAGGAGATCACTCGAAAGGTATTCATGGTATAAGGAATTGATTATATATCTCATTTACAATGAGCCTTTTAGTTATCATGAGGGTGCACAACATCAGGTGTGGTAGGATGTTATGGTGGAATAGAACTCCATCATGTTGAATGATGTGTGGGAATTTGTACCTAGATTGTTGGACAAGGTAGTAATTGGATCATATTGGATCTACAAGATCAAACATGTTGTAGATGGAGGTGTGGAGAAGTACAAGGCTATCTTCATGGCCAAGGGTTTGCTCAAAAGGAGGGCATAAAATATGAGGATACTTTCGCTCCAGTGGCCAGGTACACTTCCATCAGGGTTGTGTTCACTCCATCAGCAAAAATGGGATAGTATATTCACCAAATGAATGTCAATACAACTTTTCTAAATGGAATGATAGAAGAGGAGGTGTACATCGAACAACGAGAGGGATTTGAGATGCATGGGAAGATACTCATGTATGCAAACTGAAGAGATCGATATAAAAACTCAAGAAAGCTCCCAGAGCATGGTATGCTCAAATCAATAGTTACTTGCAACAGATGGGCTTTGTGAAGTGTGAGGCAGACTCAAACCTCTACTATTTAATGGTAGGAGGTGAGCCTTTCATTCTAGTATTAAATGTGGATGATCTATTTTTTACCAGACCAAGGTACATAGAGAAATTCAAGAGGGACTTGGGAACACAGTTTGAGATGAAATATTTGGGGTTGATGAATTATTTCTAGGCCTAGAGGTATGGCAGACATATGGGGATATACTCCTTAGTCAGGGGAGATATGTTATGGATATTCTGAAGAAATTCAAGATTCTAGAATATAGACCTATGTCTACTCCTTAATTACCAATTGGAGGAATATATATGTGTTAGAGCAAGATGCAGTGGATCCCACCTTGTATAGATAGTTTATTGGCTCTATTATGTATCTGGTCAACACTAGGCCACACATGTGCTTTATTTTCAACACTCTCAGTCAATAAATGGTTTAACCAAAGAGAGTAAATTGGACAACAACGAAGCATGTGTTTCGATATCTACGAGGTATAATTGAGTAAACTCAAGGTGATGGTTTCAGGTTGATGGGATATACATATGAAAATTGGGAAGGTAATGCAGTGGATCGAAAAAGCACCTTAGGGTGTTGCTTCAATAGTGGATCAAGGGTTGTCTCTTGGTACAACATGAAGCAAAAGTTTGTGGCACTGAGTTTTGCAAAAGCAGAGTACATGATAACGAGCATGGCTACATGTGAGGCCATATAGATTCAGAAGCTGCTAGTGGAACTATTTGGTGAGAGGTTGGATTCGACCAATATCTATTGCGATAATCAGAGTTGCATCAAGCTCTATGAGAATCCAGTGTTTGATGATAATCCGAAACACATCGACATCAAATACCACTTCATCAAGGATTGTGTACAATGTGGATCAGTTCGACTACGATATTTTTCCATAGATCAGTAAGGTTCAAATATTCTGACGAAGGCCTTGGGTAAATTAAAAAAAATTATTCACGGATAAGTTGGGAGTTGTGGAGAACACCTTCCTTACTAAGAGGGAGTTTTTGTTTTTGTAGCTTAGATGGGTTTTCTAGTCTTAGATAGTGTCTATGAGGATAGGAACACATGTGGTAATTATTATCTCCATTACCCAGGAAAATTTTCCCAATGAAATTATCTTAATTAAATTAATTAGAGAGTTCTAATTATTTTCCTATGTTAAACTTAGTGAAATGGGTTAATTAATCAGAATTAATTGATGCAAATTGACTTTTCTCTAGAAACTTATAGAAATGTTATTTTTAGAATTCAAGGTGATCCTAGCCATCAATAGGAGTTAAATCGTGGTCGTTTATTTGTCAAAAAGATATTATAAGAGGAGATCAGTGGGGCTTTTGGACATCATTTGAAGATTTTTGGAGAATAAATTTGCAGTTTTAGCAAGGCGCATTGAAAACATGGGAGACACCAGCAGTATGGATCAACAATGGTTGAGATCATTTTTCCAGAGAGGGATTCCTCACGAAGATATCCATTTTCTTAGTGATCGAGGGAGATCAATTTATCTATTGAGGCCAAGTTTATATGGACAATTAAAATTGATTCAGTGAGGTTTTATTGCTAGTGAAAGTGTGAGTTTACCACTGTAATTTATTTTCACAGAGAATTTGAGGTTTGCTAGTGAAGTTCAAAATTCCAATAGAGGTCGAGTTATTTTCCCAGCCAATGTGAATTTCTAGAGAGGCCGAGTTTTTTGTTGGAAACACACGAGTTGGACTGATTCAGGGTCACATAGAGAGGCCAAATTGATTTATAGGGGTCGAGTTGCTTTCAGGTGTTGGAGTCAGTTTTTAGAAGTGAAGAAACTAATTTTCCACAGGTTTGCTATTTTATGGAAAATAGTATATGTAAATTTAAATTACAGATTTGTTGAAGAAATAATATAAACCCTCATCTTCAAAACTTGTTTTCCCTTTGGGGTTTTTTCAGGGACAATTTTTCCAAAAATATTGTCTCAAATTTATATGTGTTATTTTCTCAGTTCTCGTGACAATTTATTTGTGAAATTGAAATTGTGTTTTTATTTATTATTTTTCATTAGCTAATTTATAGAAGAAAAATAGTCTGCAAAGATCTACAATGGAATTTTCACACTTCCTAGATGTATTAATTCACAATTTGACTTATTAACTTTACATTAGCATTAGTAACCTTAAACTTTCTTTTTTTCTTATAGCTAAGTTCAATAAACCCCTAGAGACTTCACCACCATTAATAGGTGATAACCAAGGTAATTACCTAAGTTCCAAGCACCTTGTCTCAAGGGGATCAAAAGAGTTGAATCATAACCTCCTAAACTTCAAGGGAGATATCCCATGTCTGACTCATGATTTCTTCAGCTAACCCTCAAGGCTTGAATGTTTGGAACATTTTCATCACACCCAAAAGCACTTAAACGAGAGTGAGATTGTTGGTACCTTGACATCCCCAATAGGCCCACGAGGGTGAGTGTCAAACATATCACAAGCAATATTTGAACCTAAGTGGAGATAATAACAACTCCTCTTAACCACCCAAGTTACACCTAATTGACATTAATAACTATAAACTATAGGAACTATAAAGTATGTAAGTATCAACAACATCTTTTAATTAACATATGGTCCAATATAAATTCAAAATCCTAAAATCAAAATTCCAACTTAACCATAACTTCGAAAACTATGTCGCGCTTCATTAAATTATTGATTGTTCCATTTGCAAATTTTGTTGTTAATTATGTAATGACCTTGTAATTAGGAGAGTAAAGAAGGTCTATATCAAATATAGTTGATCTCGAACTTGACTAAAGAAAAAAAAATGATGACACTAGAATGATCCATGAAAAGCATAGGTAAAAGGATATGAGTTACATTTTTCAATAATGTTAGACATAGGTATGTAACAAGACACCTCAATTTGATACTTTATTTAGGGATTTACATCCACAAGGAAAATAGATACCTTATTAGATACCCTAGTTCAATATTTTGGTTAAAGGTCAATATCCATAGGAAATATGTTTGAATTGCATTCTAAAATCCAAATAGAAAGAATCATCAAATAACATACATTTGAAATCCAAAAATTCACAAAATAATCAAGTACATCAAATATTAAAACTCAAAATAAGAAACCTCAAACTAAAAAAAGTTATAACAAATAAAGGGAGTTGAATGGATATGTATTAAGTATTAAAAAAATTGTAATTAAGAAAGAATACATATTCCCATGGAAAGTCACATATGAACCTCTTAATCTCCATTGAAATTCAAATACAATATTAGTACATTATAAAATCAATACCTTAATGCGATTTATATTTATATTTATTATTATCAAAATTATTTATTATATTCAAACAAATTGCCCAAACCCTTAACAATCTCTTATCTATATGTGAATAAGGTCAATATTTTAATAATTTGACATCAAAGTAACAATAGCTACATGTCAAATCAAGACACATCTTAATATATATGACTCACATGACAACAATACATACAGAATGATGAATTTTTTTTCAAACTCACCAAGGATTATGGTTTACGTAACGAGTTTTGGTCCATCTCAAACTTGTCGAGATTAAAAATAAATAAATACTAAGTAATTTCAAGCTTAAACTCACTAAATGTCAACTCAAGAATAACTTATAATTTACTTCACACTTCAATGTATTTCTCCCTTGCCATTTGCAAATTTTAAAGTCGATTATGCAATGACCTTGAAATCAAGAGTATGGAATACTTATACTTTGAAATGGTGAATAATTTTCTCTTTTTATTATCTAAAAGGCTACAAGTGCATACTATACCACACATTTAAACCATGCTAAGCCTAAATCAATATACCTACCCCACTGATAACCAAGGACCAAAACAACAAATCCACAAAGAGCATGGCCTAGCTAATATATACCATTCTATATAATATTGATTTAGATTTGATTTTGTGCTTTTTTCAAGTAGCCTAACCGTATTTCATCTCAAACTTTTTAAGGGTGAAGAAAAGAGAGAGGAATCATCTTTCAAGGCTATTAGTTAGAGGTTATGTGCTTCTTCTCACTTGGTGTTATTAATGTGATTATCTTTTTAAACGGATAAGAAAGAATACCTAACACCTTAATCTAGTATTTTAATTAACAATCTATATCCATTAAAAATATATATTACAAGACATATTCAACTGACATTATTTATTATCAAATACATATTTAAAATACAATTTCACAAATAAATTATTACAAATTAAAAAGTTAAAAATATATATAATTTTAAGTCACAAATCTTTTCAAATAAATAAAATTGAAGTTGTTTTTAATGCAAATTTTTGGAATTTCTGCTGGTTTTTCTGGCCTAGATTTGATATGAAATCTTTATTTGTGTTATTTAAACTAGTTTTTTTTTACTGTATATATGGATTAAGTAACCTAAAAAATCCTAGGGCACTTAGATTGTGTAGAGTTTACCCATTAAACTTGTGATTTCATTAAATTCATGTTGAATTTTAGAGAAATTATATCATAAAAATAAATAAGAAAATTTTTCAAAAAATTGCATACAACTGAAATAAAATTAGTTAAATATTTAAAAAATCTAGTTAAAAAATACTCAAATAAATAAAATTAATTAAATATATATTAAACATCTATAAAAACACAATTAAATAATTATTTATATTTTTTTTTTAGTAAAAATGTACCAAACCTATACAACTATGTTAATAAGTATTTATATTTTTTAATAAAATTTTACCAAATTTATACCACTATGTTAAAAATCTAACTTATAGAGGAAATAGTTTTTTTTCACTGGCCATACAATTTCAAGCAAGAATGTATTTTTTTGTTAC
The DNA here is from genome assembly GCA_034641835.2 of Pinus albicaulis. NCBI lineage: Eukaryota > Viridiplantae > Streptophyta > Pinopsida > Pinales > Pinaceae > Pinus > Pinus albicaulis. The sequence goes on from JAXQQM020073571.1 coordinate 15,501, forward strand.
TTAAAATACATTTTTGAATGCATAAATAGATTTAGTACCGTGGAAAACCCCTAGGGTACTTGAATTCTACATATTAAACAACCTAAACTCAAGTTTTTAAAATCTCTATTGATTTTGATTAAAATAAACGAAAAAAAATATTGTGAGAAAATTCATTTCCTCTATAACTTACACTAAATCCATGTTAATATAGTGAATGTTTTACGTCCTTGTCATCTAAACCATGCAACCACATACCATTCTACACGTTACCAAATCTAAATAACATTTAACCTATGTGAGTGTGACACTGATATTGAGTGTTACTTTTATAATATACATATCCAACTGATAATTGAAGATGACAAGGCTTATATCATGAGCCATTGACCCATTAATGCAGGGCGACAATATATGTCATCATTGGATTATGACAAGTACATAATCCAAGTGATATTGAGTGTTACTTTTATAATATACCTATCCAAGTGATAACTGAAGATGACAAGACTTATATCCTGGGCCATTTACCCATTAATGCAAGGAGGTTGTATATGTCACCCGTTGGATTATGGCAAGTACATAATACAACTGGTGGCATATGGCAAGTACATAATTCAACTGGGACTTATATCCTCATTCATTGACCCATTAATGAGGGAGACAATATATGTCACCCATTGGATTATGGCAAGTACATAATCCAATTGGTGGCATATACTGTAGCCCAGCATTAATGGGTCAATGGCCCAGGGTATATTGGTGGCCACTAAAGATGACACTTGTAATATATACAACTCATCATAACATTAATGAATATGACATGTGTCAACGAAAACAAATACAAACACTATGCTATGGTAAGTTGTATTTATGGCAAGTACATAATCCAATTGGGACTTACATCCTGGGCCATTGACCCATTAATGTAGGGAGACAATATATGTCACCCATTGGATTATGGCAAGTACATAATCCAACTGGTGGCATTTGGTAAGTACATAATCCAACTAGTGGCACATACTGTCGCCCAACATTAATGGGTAAATGACCTAGGATATATTGGTGGCCACTGAAACTGACACATGTAAGATATACAACGCATCGTAACATTAATGAATATGACATGTGTCAACAAAAACAAATACAAACTCTATGCTATGGTAAGTTGTGAATACAACTCACACCTACCACTATCGTTTTCATGCTATTTGCAAAATTCGTCATACTTCACATTAATTTTGGCACAATTTTGATCGGAAAATAGTGAGAATTCCTACATGATTTTGGTAAAAATCTAGTAGAAATTTGGGGAAATTTAGGTTACAGTTGTCAAGCTTCAGGAATTAAGTTACACCAGAGTTTTTTAACGGTGTTGAATCCATTTCCACCATTAAAAAAAAAAAAAAACAATTCAAACACTTTTATGATGAAATTTTTTTAAAACAAAAATAGTCAACTTCAAACAAAAAAATACTTCATTAAAAATTACCATTAATTTTAATTTTAATGAAAAAGTTGCTCCTCTAAAAAAACAATAAAATAAAATATAATGTAAGACATAATTTCAACCTTAAATATAAAAGATTCTTAACCAATCGAAACCTCGATAAGTAAATGACCCATCAAATAAATTTAAGTAAGCTTTAACTCGAATTACTTTATTATATTGATGAATCATGGACCTGAAGATATGTGTGGCATGCCTGCTCAAATTAAACAAAAACATAAATCACACCTGCTCCGGTGATTACCTATCGTAGAAATCCGAAATCATGATTTCCATTTCTTCTGCTCCGCATAAAAACAAAACAAAACAAAAATAATTGACCGACCAAGCAATATAAAGACAGGGAACCAATTAACCAAAACAAACAGAGGGGACAAATCAACCAAACACACCATGTGAAAAATAGAAAAATCCATAAAGAAAATGGACTATTGAGACCAATAAACAAATAAGAAAAAGCGACCAATCCAAAGTTCAAACCAATGCAGAAAACATAAGGAGATGAGTTACTAATACATATTTTGTTGTCTGAAAAGTTATATATCCCTGTTTCAAACGGTCACAAACTTGCGCTCTGTTTTTTCCTCTAGTTTCTTGAAAAGAATACCTGTACCTGGTTTAGCATAGACTTTTGGGCATGGAAATTCAGGGAAATATCTTACAGAAACCTGAAATTCTTTTAGTTACTTGAAGTCTATGATATAGAAAATTGAATTATGACTATTTTTTAAATAAAAGGATTACTTTGCCAACCTTTATTGAACTTAATTGGGATTTATTTTATTTGTCCTTCGTGAGATGCTCCTATGGGCAGTGGAATTCTATATATCCTCGCAACTTACTAGAATAAATATTTTATTTATAATTCAGAGGAAATAGATGGAAAATATTTTTTAGAATGTTCATTTCTAACATGTGCGAACCTTCACTTGCAAATATAAGTGTGAGTGATCAAAGTGGACCTTGAATCGATGCAATAAAGGAAATTGTGAGAGTATTGGTGGTGGCTACTTACACAATGAGCAAAGTTTCTCAAAGGTTATTCCCAGCGCCTGATTTGGTGCATTCACATAGCTCATAGACCATCTCACACCACAAAGTAAGTCACTTGGTTTTAGGAGTATAATGAATGCTAGATCCAAAGCCAACACCATAGTTGCTTTCCTCCCTCTCATCTTATCAATGATAAGTTTTCGAAACATACTTGGGTAATGGACAAATATGCTAGGTAAAAAAATGATGACAAATATAACTTATTTTACTTACTATCACCAATTAAAAAAGAGTTCAACACATATGATTATAACTATCTTTCAAATATAAAATTAATTAATATTACTTAATATTAATAACTTTTATTTTATAACTATTTTTCAAATATAAATTAATTAATATTATTTAATATCAATAACTTTTATTTTATTTTTATTACTTTGAGGGTGGAGGTGTGAGCCTCTGTATTCCCTTGAGGGTGAATCCTAGTATTTCTTTGAGGGTGGAGGTGTGATCCTCTGTATTCCCTTGTTGCAGATACATGAATCGTATCATTTTATTTCCTGGTTGAGAAAATGTGCATATGTGAATATTATTGTAAATATTGTATCAAGATGGATTTATAAAGGTACATAGACAGTATGGTTGTTTATATGGTTGTTATTGTAAATATTGTAATGAGTTGTGTTATAAAGCTCCAGTAAACGACATGGTTGTCATGTTTTCAATAGGATGTCATTGTAAATACTACAATGAGATGTGTTATAAAGCTCCATGGGAAGTATGTTTTTCTTTCAGCAGTCTTGGTTTTTGTAGGTTTCATTGAACACTGAGGACGGTGCTCTCCAAGGGGGAGGGTTTGTAACAACCCTGGTTAAAAATCCATGTAAAAAAAAATTAGAAGACCATAGTCATGGGACATGTATTCCAAGTTGAATGGTGGTAAAAAAATCCTAGTGGGTGTTCATTTCGGTTATTATGGCTAAGGAAATTGGCAAAGGCAATGGAAAAGGATTTGAAAAGGCATGAGGCATTAATTCTCATTTTATTTATGAAAATAATGGAAAATAGGAGAAAAGGAAGGTGAAAGGTCACATGTTGTATGTGAGGAGAAAAATGAACGAAAATCATGGAAAATGAAGAAAATAGAGGCCTCATTGATAAAAAGGCTTCTGAGGATCAGTTGGTAAGATTTTTTTCAGTTCAGTTTTGGAGCTCTCATTTTATTCTCTCTCTCACACTATCAGATACTTAGAGTCTCTTGGAGCACTCTTGTATAGTGTGGCATACTTGGAGCTTTGGAGAAAGTAGGAAAAGGAATATCAGGAAAGCACAAGAGGACACGGGGATCAACGACTACAACAAGTTTTTCTTGCAGGTACCGAGTTGCATGTATGTTTTCCTTACTAGTTTTGACATTCATGGCATATTCATGTGGTTTTTGGTCATGATCTTCCATTCGGATGGAATATTGCCTAGATTGACAGTGGATTTTCCTAGCCTTTCCATTTCCTAGATAACCATGGTGCTGTGGGTTCATTTCATTGTTTTTTTCTGGTTGGTTCTCATGTTCCTTTAGTTGTGGGTTGAATTACTATTTCTTGGAGCCTTGGTTATACAAACGCCCTAGAGCCATGTAACAACTTGGGTTGAGTTACTAGTCCTCGAGCCTTGGTTGGACAAACACTCTAGAGCCCTTGGTGGGTTGAGTTATTAGTCCTAGAGCCTTGGTTTGGAAAATGCTCTAGAGATTGACAACAGTTGTGGGTTGAGTTACTAGTCATGGAACCTTGGTTGTAAAAAACGCTTTGTAGCCCTAGAAAACTTGGGTGGAGACCAATCTACTGATGGTTTGTGATGTGCAATTGTTAGGTTGAATCACTAGTTGAGGGTTGAGGTGTTTTTTCCTCTGGAAATCCGTATTTTGGTTTTGATTGATGTGTTGTATGAGATCCCACATCCATGCTTGGAATATGGCACAGGGGTGACTGGCTAAAGAGAGATTTGGCTCAGCCATGTTTATGGTCAAGTGGTATGTGGAAGTCCCATACTTGGTTGCATTTTGATCATGGAAATAATATCTATTTTCCTCTTGTATTGATGGGTAAATATGCTTGTTATTATGTGGCTTATATGGTTGTTCTATGATTTTCATTATGTTTTTTATATGATGGTTATGAATGTTTTCTATGAAAGTTATGATGTATGGCTCTCATCATGTTTTGATTTGTAAATGAATGAGCAATGAATATATGACGTAATAGATGATAATGCAGTTAATGTGATGAGGCAACAATGCTTCTTAGCAATTCTCAGATAAGTATGAGACATGTTTGATGAAATTCTTGTCATGGATAGTAGGGTCCATTCAAGTCGTTTTTAAATTGATTTCATTTACATCGTTATTCCGTTGTTATCTTTCATTTTATGGGCAATGACTTGAGCCCTGGGCCTAAAAAAGTGGCACATAAATTGAGGTCGCAAGCTCATAACTACCTGAAAAAGTCCCCACTCGCATGCATTCTGATGTTGTGCTAGTGACTAGAGGTTTCTAGTCTCACTCTTTCCCATTTCAAGGGACAACTAGCGGATTGGTGCACTAAAAGTTTAGTTTGACTCAGGGGATAGCCTCCTAGAAGGTTTGGATGGCTCGTCGGTGTTTTGTACCATGTGCAGAAGGTTTGTGTTGTTGTGTTCTATCAATTCCATTTCCTTAACTGACACATAGGGAGTTGAATCATATCATAGTAATTCTCTGTTACATGTTTACCCTGGTTAGCTGGTTACCTGGGTAGATGTGGAGGAGGATGTTATAGAGGGGTACAAATTTCTTCCTTTATGATGACTTAACCACTTGTGTAGGTCGACTTGATGACAAGGTCTTGGAGGGTCTTTTGACACTATTTTGACTCAAATAATTTCTTTTTACAATATGTAAGATAACCAAATGGGTCTTTTATACGTGAAAATGACTCATAAGCCCTAGAATATCTCAATGGGAGATTGATCTATAAAATAAATTCCCTTGCGCATGAAACCCATGCCTCAAGAAAAACAATAATAAATTTATTTTTTCACATTACATTAAATATATAAAATCATGATTATATATGTCATTATGAAGATCGAACCTGGTTACATATTTCAACACTCCCTCTCAACCAAGGAGGTATTCATAATCCACAAAGGGTACTTGGACATTCTCAATCTGAATAATTCACATAAAAAGAGTCTGATTGGTAACCCATCTGTATAACATCATATCAACCAACATTTTCACATATCAAGGCCTTGACTATAGTCTTTTAGTTCAACTATATTTAAAGATTCATTTGATGATGTCATGAGCTCTTGCTTTAGTCATATGTTATTATGATGTGATATCTTAAAATTGTGCATCTTATCACGCTTCTAATGCTTCCTACCATGATAGCTATACTTTTCAAAAACTAAATATAATTTGGTGAAGAATATTATCTTAATAATAGTAGAGGTATCTTACTTCCTCCTTCTCTAATTTCTTCTTTTCATCTTCTTATACTTCTTTGGTGATATGGGCTTCTTCCCTTCCTCTTTTTTTTATTGTCCTTCCTGAATTTTGGACAATGTCTTTTGTAGTGCCCATATTCTTGAAAACCATAGCATTGAACCTTTGCCATATTATTCTTCCTTTTCTGAGGACCAAACTTCCCAAACTCTCCTTTTCTCTTAGCCATGGAAACAAATGATTTTGTTTTCTCATTTTATCATACATTAATTTTTGTCTTTAAACTGGTTTCTTCAATTTTTCACAATTACCATAGTTCATTGAATGGGGTAGCCTCCATATTTCCATATATGCTTGATTTAAAGTTTCCACATTCCTACGATAGTGCATTGAGTACTATAGTGGACATCTCCTTGTTAGACATTATTTCTCCCTATTCTTGTAGTTGATCTCTTATTTCAGATACCCTCATAAAATATGAGGCTATTTCATCTTCCTTTGATATCTTCATCCCGTAGAATTATTGTCTTAATGAGATCACTTATACTGCAGTACTTACAGAGAAAAATTTTACAAGTTTGCCATATATTTCTTTTGATTTATCCAACTTTGATACATAGGGTATGAGGGGATCTTTGATTGATTCTATGAGAATCCTTTGATCCCTTACTTCCCCTTTCATATACTTTGCATGAGATTGATCTTCTTACTTTGGAGGCTTAGCAATTGAACCCTTAAAATTATTAACGACTTCATTTTCTATGAGGATCAAATCAGTCCTCTTCTTCCATGAAAAAATGTTTGATGACCCAACCAACTTGTTGCTTTATTTGCAAAAAGACATTTTGATAGATTCAGATGTGGACATAAGGATACTTACTTGTGAAGATACTCCTTGATGACAATATATTCAACTTGATGCCTTCTTGATTTTGATGATGATAATGATGATAGAATATGATATTTTGATGATGATGTATTCCTTCATAGGTGATCCTTTAAATATGGTAGATCACCTTGGTTCCATGATGATGATGACAACGCCTTTCTTCAATGTAGATGCTTCAATATGCTTCAATTTGTAGTCCTTATTTCTTTGAGTAGTGGTAGGGTATTTGACTCCTTGAGGTGACGATTGTGCGAGGTTCCCAAGAATGTTTCAAGTGTAGACACCTTTTATGAACTAACTAAGATTTTGATGTCTTATTTAGTAACTTTCTTCAAGATGATGGTGTAATCTTTGTCCTTGTGGTGCCTTTGATATGAGTGGTCCTTTTATGATTGATGCTCTTGATTATCTTCTAGTGCTTCAACCATTGAGTGTCCTTATTTAAGCTTCCTTTCCTTGTCTTGTCACCTTAGTTCTGATACCATGTTGAGAACTCTAGGGGAAACTAGATTGGGTTATTTCTCTTACTTTGATAACTGTTTTTGCTATGTTTTCTATTAACTTGGTTATATTATTAATTCTCTTGATTATTATTATTAGTATTCTCTTCATCAAAAAACTACCAAAACATAAAGAAGAGTGAGATAAAGGACACAATATATAAGAAATCAGTCGGGGAAAAAACCTCTCCAACTAAGAGGAAGACCCACAAGAATTCTTCGCTTCTTACAAAATATTCAATTGACGAATTCCAAGACCTATGACCCTTCACCAAGACCCTCCAAGACGAAGTCAAACCTTTCTTCCTTAATGAGATTTCTTTCCAACAACTTCTATAATTTATAAATCTCAACAGATTCTTCTACAACTTCGACCTGCCCATCAGATTCTTTTGCGACTTTGACCTGCCTAGAAGATTCTTCTACAACTTCGAAATTCCCAGTAGATTCTTTTGTAACTTCGACTTTCCCAACAAATTCTTCTGTAACTTCGACTTACCTAGAAAATTCTTCTGTAATTTCGACCTAAGAGTTTATTCTTAGCACTTCAACTTTACCAACAACACTTTGACTTCCCTATAATATTTTGACTTGCCCAACAACAATCTGACTTCCCTGCAATACTTCGACTTTCCTAGCGGCACTTCAACTTCCCCAGTAAAAATTTGACTTTCCCAGCAATACTTCGATTTTCTTTGCAACAGTAGAAACCCTAACACAAGAGAGAGAGAGAGAGACCCAAAACTTTGATCTTGCCTTTCTTATCCTTTTTCATCCTTTTCTAGCTTCTATCTTGAGGATGTCGAACTTGCTTGAGTGAGTGTGCTAATGAGGTCAAGTTCCTTCTTATTTATAATCTTTTGAGGGGTACAAATTACTTCCTTTAGGATGACTTGTCCACATATGTAGGATGCCTTGATGACAAGGTCTTGGAGGGTATTTTGACTCTATTTTGACTCAAATAAATTCTTTTACAATATGTAACATAACCAAATGGGTAATTTATACATGAAAATGACTCATAAGCCCTAGAATATCTCAATGGGAGCTTGAACTATAAAATAAATTGTCTTAAGCATGAAAACCATGCCTCAATAACAACAATAATAATTTTTTTTTTTTCATTACATCAAATATATAAAATCATGAATATATATGTCATTAGGAAGACTGAACCTAGTTACACATTTCAACACTCCCTATTAACTATGGAGGTATTCATAATCCATAAAAGGTACTTGGGCATTCACAATCTAAATAATTAACATAAAAATAGTCGGATTGGTAACCCATATGTATAGCATCATATCAACCAACATTGTCACATATAAAGTCCTTGACTAACAACTCTATCTCTCCACAAGATCAAAGCACAATGTTGGAGAGACCAATGATTGATAGACACCATCTCAAGGAACATACCCCACCCGGGTGTTCACAGGGTATGTCCTTCCAGGACTATTCTTATCTCGGATTCCCAGTCCTCAAATAATATTGATCCTCTAAAAATACTCTTATATTGGATGCCCTATCACATCCTCAAATAGTATTGGATGTCATATTTTTACCAAATCCTCCATTATTTCTTCCCAAGTGAAGTCAAGAATGATGTGCCTATACCTCCCTCCCAACTAGGGAGGACATACCCATTCTCATGAAGGAATGTACCCATTAAGATAGAAGGAATGTATCCTAGATCCCTCCTAATTAGGGGCATGTCTAAGCTCCCTCTTAACCTAGGAATTGATTTTCAGTAGCAAATATTTGTTGGAGATCATGGTACCTTCAAATTCTTGAAGAGATCCTTCTTTCGATGTCATGAATTTCAATTTGATCATTATGGAGCCTTCATATTTTGGGACTTCTTCGTAGGGCATCGACCATCGATCACTTTCCTTCATGAATGATGTTATTGATGTCATCCTTTTCTTCATCAGAAAGTGGTATTATAATCCACATCTTACTTTTCATCATACAAATACTTCTTCCAAGTCATGTTTCATTTATGATCTTTTATCCAACCACATAAGTGCTATTTATAGGTGACATCTACAACTCTCTTTCGGTAGAATTGTATTAATCCATCTAGATGTTGTTCAAAAATAAAAATAAAAAAGAACATAAAATCAAAGTTAACTTTTGTGATGGCCCTTCATCATGACATTTTCTTGTAGAAATATCAACATCCTACATACATATTGACACATCTCCAAAATATTCAATGTTAAGGGTCATGTTTCTTTCCAGACTTCATCAGAGTCTTCATACCTTTTCCAAGGAGATGCCATGGTCAATTCTCCTAGTCATAGGATGTTGATTTCCTTTGTCACCATAGTTACTTCTTTTCTGATGTCTTCTTTCTTTCTTCACATATTTCTTCCCAGGAACTTCCAATCATAGTTCCTTAATCTTTATCAACCACCTCATATTCCATATGAGGACATATTACGTTGATTTCATCTTGTCAATATGTGAACCATGCCTTCATGCATCTTTCCAACGAAAGAGATCATTTTTCTTCAATCATGCTCATGAGGTAGATAATTCATCCATGTTATCTATAACTATATGATGACATGACTCAATATTATCAAATACATGCCTACATACCTTAATTTTTATTTTTGGTCATCTAGAATTCCTTCGGCAGTGTTGGGGTTCCCATGTTTTGGCCAGGTTGGCAAGACCAAAAGATGAGACAACATAGAACCACTTTCAGACCTTAGGATCTAGCCCTCCTAGGTCCAGAGAGGGATCTCTCTATATGAGTCAAAGGGTATTTCTTTGAGGCTCTAAGTTATTATTTTAGGCTAGTTATATGAACAAGGTTTGTTTGTTTATGTTTGGTTGTTGGTAATCAGGAAAGAAGGGTCCAATATAAGACAAGGATTAGCAAAGAGGGAATTAGGAAAAGATAGATAACTCAGAGAACATCAAGGCCATTGGGCAATGGAGTCAAGAAAGGATTTACTTGTGTTCAATGTGCAAGCTTTCAGTTGGGCTAGTCATCTAGAGCATTTGGATCTCGAAGATGATATTTGGAATGGGACATTAAGGACTGAAAATGAAAGGAGAAGAAACACCCAATTCTATCTATAGATCAGGCCAGAGGTCATTTAACTCCAGACTTGCTTGGACAAAATCAGAGGCAATACAAGGGATCTTAGAAAGGCTTAATTAGGATGAAAAGATCCTAGTGAGGCAGAGACAGGGTTCTTGACCTCCCAGTGTTCTCAACTCATCCAACTAAATCCTAGCAAGAACATATAAACATAGATTTCTTCAATTCATACATCAGGGAGCAGGCAATGACATCCACTACACTGGTTAAATCAATTGAAATCAATATTCAGATACACATGTAAGCAGAAAACATAAAAGGCTGGGAGAGCAGCAACATAAGGTACCTATCAAGGGTAAATCTTATGCCAAACTTCTGATGCGAGCCAGTAGAAATGGAATGAAATAAAATCAAACACAGAGATAGGAAAACATCACCAGCTGCTTTAGATCAAGATCCAAAGAAACATGCTTTTCATATTAAAAACAACACCAATTAGGCACATCATTGCCCACAGCTTGAAAATTCAGCCTGAATACATCAAATCTTAGCCTATCTTACAATATTACACAGAGAACTTGTCTCAAGAGGAAAATACTTGCATTTCTCTGATATCTCATCAACAACCTATACAATAATTTCCTTCTTTGTTTTATAGTAGAGGATGGACAGAAGATCGACTGAGGAGGTAGGTGAACACTAAATGCTGTATTAAACATCTGGAAGAAAGAGGGCCGAGGCCCATTCTGCTTGTATGTTGAGTATTTAATCTCTGTCACCCCTTTTATGAAAGAGTGTTTTTCTTCAGATATGATTTTGACATGTTTCGGCTGCGGTACTCCTGGTGATTTGAACAAAAATAAAATAAACTACTGAGAAGTTTGCCATATCAATGCTCTGGTGATTTTGAACTGTTAAAAGGGTGGAAACTCCTTCAGGGACAGGGTGTTAAATAAAAGCTGTATGGATGCCCTGTACTTGATGAGGAAAAACATTCTGTTGATGAATAAACCCTGATGTTACCTTTTACTCATGCTCAGGACCTTCTGATCGATCCTCGGGGTCCTCAAATTGGTGCTTTGCCTCTTAGAATACCAATTCAAGGCCCAAGATCTTCCTTAGTGTGCCTTAATCTCCTTTGCTTTGTACCGGAACACTCTGCCATTTCATCTCTGTCTCTGACAGGTTAGCTCGAGCTTTTAATGGTGCTGGAAGGTTTTCTACAGAGTTTAAATCCTGTTCTCTTTAATGAACATCCTGTCTTCACCTTCCCGAGTCTTTGCTCATAAATTTAGCCGCTGAAGATGATCTTTCTTGATTTCTCTGTCACTGTAATAGAGGCTGCGCATTATGGCAGTCTTTTATCATTTACAATCCTGCAAAACACGAAAACTGTGAAGAACACACCATGGACGGACAATGGATGCAGTGGGGATGGAGGAAAAAGGCCGTGCAATTAGTGACATGGCGGAAAGAATGCGGAAGAACAATGGAGAATTGATCTGGTGGAGGTTGGCGGAATATAGAGCGAATACACGCAAAACATTAAACAACACGAAAAGAACCAGATATACATAATGGAATGGGAGAAAGTACAGAGGGCACGCGTGGAGATGACGTGGCGGGACCGGGGACAGTGGAATAGTCAACGGCGGAGGGACAAATCTGGATCGTTGATCATGGTTGAGATCAATGGCGAAGGGCGACAGACGGCGAGCCAGGGGTGTGGTGGAGATGGTTTAACCCGTGTGCAACTTTGTTGATTGACGACCGTAGGATGAAGCTCCCGAGATTTGACTGCTTTCGTGGATTTCGCTACGCGCCCTGGACCGAAAGATAATGCGCGGGGAGAAAGCAGTTTTTCCGTCGTACAGGGGACAGGTGGCGAGCGCTTAATGGAATCGCTGGGTGCTTGGGGAAAACCACCTACCGCGCATAAGCGGTGCGGAATAAACCAACGGGTTTGGAACAGTGCACGGGTGGGGACCACCGGCGGGAGGACTGTGGACCGTTGATCTGACGGGGAAATGAACGGTGATCGCGCGATAAGAAAATGGACGGGGGGAAAACGGAGGGCGTCGAGATTCACACTCACCGGCCGATCAACCAAGATCGACAGATGGAATTTCGCTCGATAAACTCAGTGGATAGGCGCCTTTTGCTTCAGAAGGTGGTTCCGGCACTAGATCACGTGGAGGGAAAAAGTGTGGGTGCATACGCCGAAAGGGGCTAGGGCCCGATATACAAAGTGTATGATTTTTGCACATGTTAAATGCATTTTAGGGCCACTAAGGTTTAATGATAGGGGAATAATGGTGGAATTCAGCCAAATCACGGGTGTAGGAGTGATTTAGGAGGGTAAAGGTGTAATTTAGTAAGGTTCGAAGGGAATTTGGGCAATCAGAAGAAAAGGTCAAAAAGGGGATGTTTGCAGGGGTGCATGGGGCAGAACCTTATAACCAGAGAGGCTTTGAGAAGTGAATCATCAGAGGGGATCTGTATTAGGCATAGCACAAAGAGACTTCAAGGAGGATGGGTTTTCAGGGAGAAGGAATTCCTTAAAGGCTCCAAAACCATCCAGCCCCCAAATTGCTTGTCAAGAATTTCATAGGGGGGCTAACAGTGGCTCCACATGGGGATGGCTTCTTCTTGAAGGAGTCAAGAATCCAATAGATGATCTTTGGTGTAGGCCAGATGCCTGCTGCTTGGCACATCCCTTTCCTTTTTGATTTTTCAACTGCCACAATATGAGAAAAACATCAGCAGAAAGACTTTCCCAACCAGTCTACCTACCCAAACTACAGTTCTAACATTTCTTCTTCTTCTAGGGTGCATTTGAGCTAGCAGACCCTTTACATCATTTTATTTTACAACAGAAAATAAACCTATTCTACATCTACCCTTATTACTCCATGAGACCAGATTAGACTTTTGGTACCTTATGATTCTCTACCTAATCTACTACCTGTTGGGATTAAACTGTCCAACAGGTTTCTTCTCCTACATTCTAAGACAGGAAATTGAAAAAACAGTCAAGCCAGGATTAGACTGTCTGACTTGCTGTGAGTCCAAGGCATAAAGACAGTTGCCCATGGAAAAAAATCACTGAAAACAAAAATGTGAAGGCTTAACATCTGAAACTTGAAATATCCTTCTTATGCTTTGTGACTCAAGTTTTGAGCATATTAGAGTCACTCCTTCTCTTCATTTCAGCTCTGGTTTCGAGCAGGTTGGAGCCGATTCTTCTTTTCTTTCTTGTTGATCCAGGTTTTGAGCATGTTAGGACCAGCTTCTATGTTTCGTGTATTAGATTGATTTTGAGGCAGGATATCTTCATGAACCTCATCTTGAGAATTTTTCTGAGCAAGAGCAAACTCCAGACCGAGACTGTCATACATGTCTTTCTTGTCTACTTGGTCTGGAGTATGCACTTACTCTGGAAAATGCATGGGCTTATTAGGGCCTGACTGTCACACACTGATGGTTCATGTTTTGAGCATGTCTGAACCCTTCCTTTCTCTCTATTTTTGGAACATTTTCTCTTTTTCTTTTAAAAATAAAAAACTGCAATGGTATGTACAATGGAAATGAAACTGGAAATGAAAATCAGTAGAAGTAGTGCTTGAGCATCCTGCCATTGACAGGACCCCCAAACAGCTCTATACCATCAAGTTCTTGTAAGAAAAATGCATTAGGACCCACAGAGGCTTGGATAATATATGGACCTTGCCACAAACTATCAAACTTGCCATGTTTACCTTTTTCCTCTCTCCTTGAGTCCCACCTCAGAACTTTGTCTCCAATTTTGAAATCTGAATTTTTGGCTCTTTTGTCAAACTGGTTCTTTACGTTTTCCTGAACTCTGACAGCTCTGCTATAAACCTGCTCCCTCGTTTGCTGAAGATGGATTGTTTCATTTATTCTCCTCACCATATTGTCTTCCTCTGTCTGAATCTCTTGGACCAATTTGATTACCAGTACCCCAAGGCTGGTAGGAAATACTGCTTCGGTACCATAAACAAGCTGAAAAGGTGACATGCCAATGGATTTCTTGGTTGTAAGCCTATCAGCCCACAAAGCATGCACTAACTTATTATGCCATGATTTTTTGTTCTCTTCCAATAGCTTTTTGATGATGATCACCAGGCTTTTATTTGATGATTCAGATAGGCCATTACCTTGGGGGTAATAGGCAGTTGAATGACCAAGTGTTATTCTGTATCTGTGGCAAAAATCAACCATTTTCTTGGATCCAAAAGCAGCAGCATTGTCAGTGATTATTTTCCTTGGAAAACCAAACCAAGAGAGAATATGACCTTCTAGGAACCTAATGATGACAGAATCAGTGGCATTCCTAGTAGGTATGGCCTCTATCCACTTGGTAAAGTAGTCTGTGGCTATTAGGATCCATTTGTGTTGTCTAGAAGAAGCAAGGTGTGTTTCTCCAATAAATTCTAGGCCCCATTGCATGAAGGGACCTTCTACAGTGATGGGTTGTAAAGGGAGGGGGAGGAGTTTTCTTCTGCCTTCAAAGATTTGGCATTTATGATAGGAAGTTACCATTTTATGGACATCATTGAAGAGTGTGGGCCAATAATAGCCAGCCCTGAGTATCTTATTTGCAGTGGCTTTCCAACTCAGGTGGCCTCCACATTCTCCAGCATGGAACTCTTGTTTAATTCTTTCAGCTTCAGGTTCAGGCAAGCATTTAAGCAATAGGCCATTTGGGTTTTTCCAATATAAGTTCTCATTCAAAATGCAGTAGTTTCTAGCTTTCATTTTTATGAATCTGGCCTTAGTTTTGGACAGTTCTGGAGGGGTATTGATATTGGTGAGCACGTAAAGGATATTGGAATACCAAGGAGAGTTCTGAAACCCCCCCTCAACAGTTGGGTGGGGAAATCCTTCCTGCTCATCTAAGGCATTTACCATGTCAATGTCAAGGGCCTGCAGATTAGATTCAGCCATTAATCGGGCCAGGCCTTGACCTTTGATCAATTTGGTGGGCTTTATTTCAAGGTCATATTCTAAGATAGTAGCAATCCATTTGCCCCTTTTCCCATCAGGGTCTTGGGACAAGATGTCTTTAACCACTATATTTGGAACATAGGCTATGGTGTGAGAATGCAGAATTTACACCCTAAAGTCTTTTAAGGCCTTTACCAGGGCATAGGCCTACTTTTCCATAATGTTGTACTTCAAGGGTGCATCCCTTAAGGCTTTGCTGAAGAAGGAAATTGGCTGTTCCATTCCCTCTGTGTTTTTCTGCAGTAAGACAACGACTATTGTGTGCTCAGAGGCAAATGAAAAGATTAGAAAATCTTTTGAGAAATCTGGACTGATCAGGATAGGGGCTTGAGTGAGTGCCAGTTTTACCGACTCAAAATATTTCTTGGCCTCAACAGTCCACTTAATTTCGGCATCTTTCTTCAGCATGTTGGTCATTTTCCTAAGGTGCTCAGCTAGGTTGGGAATGAATCTCCTAAGGAAATTGATCTTCCCAATGAAGGACTGTAACTCCGTGATGTTTCTCGGGTGTGTGATTTGAAGTATCCCCTCAACTCTTTGTGGGTCTACCCTAATTCCTTTCTCAGATATAATGTGGCCAAGAAGTTTACCTTCTTGTAGCCCAAAAACGGTTTTCCTAGGATTCAGGGACAGACCGTACCTTCTACATTTTTCAAAAACTTCCCTAAGATGTTTCAAGTGTTCTTCTTCAGTTTTAGAAAAGACAGTCAAGTCATCCAAGTAGATAACTATGAAGTGTCCTATCTCATCTGAGAAAGATATAACCATTGCTCTCTGGAAGGTAGCCCCAACATTCATCAGTCCAAAGGGAATTTTCACATACATAAAGGTGCCCCATGGAGTGGTAAAAGCTGTTTTGAGTTGATCTTCTGGGAGTACAAGAACTTTATTGTATCCTAAAAAACCATCAAGCAGGGAGATTCTCTTAGAGCCCACTACCTTCTGTAGGATATGTTCCATTCTAGGCAAAGGGTAGTTGTCTTTCAGGGAGGCTCTGTTGAGGTTTCTGAAGTCTATGCATAGTCTGATCTCCCCTTTTTTCTTTCTCACAGCCACTAAGTTTGACACCCAATCAGAAAACCTTACAGGGACTATTATGCCTGCATCATACATCTTTTTGATCTCTTTCTCTACTGCAAGCAATTGTTTCGGATTGATCCTACGGAGTTTTTGTCTGAAAGGCTTCTGATTTTCCTTCAGGGGTATCTTGTGTTGTATGATGTTGGTGTCATAGGCCTTTAAGTCTTCATAGCTCCATGCAAACACATCAATGAATTCCTTAGACAAGTCAGTGTATCTCTTCTTCATGTCTGTAGGTATAGACTTAGCCAATTTTATCAATTTGGGTCTATCTTCAGTGCCTATGTTGCATTCTTCTACATCTGATTCTGCATGTTATATAGTGGGCTTTTTTTCCACGTCATCAAAGTCAAAAAGGTCCTCTAGGGGTGCTAGGCCTCTGGGTATATTCTTATCTTTGGCATGCAACACCTCCATTTCCTCACTATCTGTGTTTTCACGTTTTGTGGTTGCACTTCCAGTTTCTTCAGAAAGGGCATTTATTTCTATGTTATAGGGTGTTTCTTGACTAGAGGATTCTTCACTCAGGCAGTTGTCCTCGGATTTGGAGTCTGAATCAGAAAATTCAAACTCGTTTCTGCCTATCAAGAAATCCTCAATCTGTTTATCTCCTTGAAAGACCTACCAATATTTTTCATTGTCTGGCACCGCAGGTCTAAATTTGGTTTGAATGATGATTTTTTGGTCAGGGGGATTCTTAGGATATGAACTAGCCAGGCAAGCTAATCCGTTAGCAATAATGTTTTGACTCCTAGGCACAAACACCAAATTGTATTCTACAAAGGTTTTCAACAAATCCACTGCGTCATTTCTGTAGGCTCTTAGTCGGGGATGTTTCACTATATATTCACCATTCACCTGTTTGATAACTAACTCTGAGTCTCCTCCCACAGCTATCCTATGGGCTCCTGATTTTTTCAATAGATTCAGACCCAGGATGAGAGCCTTATATTCTGCAATATTATTTGTGCATTTGAAATGAAGATTGACAGTGTGGCTCTCTGCATAACCACTCTCTACGTTACGTACCCACACCCCCGCTCCAGCAGCCTTCCTAGTACAAGATCCATCGAAATTCATTTCCCAGAGGGGTTCATTTACCGTTTCTTCATTCTTTCCCTCCCTATAGCTGGGTTCGTCGTTGTGTTGCATTACAGGGTCTGTACTAGGTTGCGGGTTGTTTTGTTCTTCATGACATGTGTGGGGTTCAGAGAGTTGGCTATCTTGCTGTTTACGTTCTGTTTCTAGTTCACTCAGAGTTTCGTTTTCAATACCCTTCCCATGGTTTTATTCATCGTATTCTTCTAGAGTAGCCATTATGCTAAAGTCCATGGGCTCTGCGTCCTTGCTTGTATCTCTACGTTCAGATTCTGGCTCTCCTAAAGATTGGTTGTTATAAAGAATGGAAGAATCCAGGTCTGTGTGTATAGAGTATAATGGTGAATTTTCAGGTTTCTTGGGGCTACTGACTAGGAATTTCATCTGGGACTCTCTATACAGTCTTCTAAGTTGGCCAAATATAGGGATAGTGGCATATGAGCCATCCATCTGCATCGTTCCTTGCAGCTTGGCTCCCCATGATCTAGATAGCAGCATGCCATACTTAGGTGGCACATCTGCCACCACAAAATCCATGACCATACACTTAGCAGAAATCTGGGTAAGGCTCACACATAAATCTTTGATTAGACCTAGGCACTTTACTCTGTTAGAGTCGAACGAATACAAATCTTTGTAAGGGCGGGTTATCTCTAGGCCTAGCCTCTCCATCACTATCTTAGGCATTAAATTGTGCGATGCTCTAGAATCATGCATGGCATTGTGGAGTATTTTTTCATGAATGTTGAGACTGATATAGAAAGGCGGAACTACCCCTTCCTGAAACTTTCCCTCGATCTTTGGACCAAACAGGAGGGCAGGTTGATCATCATTTAAATTCACAGTGTCGCTATTTTCCCCTAGATTCAACGCTTTCAAAATTTGTCCTTTATATACATCATGAGTGGCTAGCTCAGAGAGCGGAATAGAGATTTTAATTTTTGCAATCTCACTTTCCAAATTGAAAGTGGACTGACTCTTGGAAATGCTCGAATCTGTTTAATTAGCCACCTTGGTAACCGAATCAGTTTGTACTTTCTCACTATGTACAGGGTCAGGAACAATTGTATCAGGAGTACTAAATGAAGTGCTAGTACTAATAGCAGGCTCACCTTGTTTTTCATTCTTCTGGTTGTCCTTTTCTTTGTTCTTCCCAGAACTTTCAGCTGCTGATTTGCTATTTACAGCAGATGCTTTAGAAGTTTTATCAAGTCTCTTCTTGATGGTAACCTCAGGAGTCTCAGTTTTAAAATTTTCTTGGTTCTTTTTGCTCCTAAGTTCATATTGTTCTCTGACCTGCATCATGGCATTTTCAAATCCTAATCTGTAATCTTCAGTTTGTAACCGTTCCTCATCCCAGTATGACGGTGAGGGTTGATCTTCCCCTGAATCACAGTTAAGGACTGAGTCTTCTGTTTCAAACATGTTTATCGCATTCCCTTCAGACTCCTCTATGATTCCCTCATCTTCATCTAAAAAGTTTTGGAAAGGGGGAATAACTTGCTGATCTGATTCTTTCTGTCTGTTGGGAGTGGTATTGTTCCTTCTAAAGTTCTGGTTCTGGTTTCTGTTTTGATTACTAACTGTAACAACCATTTTTCCATCATTTGTTGCAACTTATCCACTTTTTTAGATAATCTATCATAGTTTGGGTCTGAAGTGGAAGCTACAGTGTCATCCCTATATGTTACCCTCTTCTCAGATCTCATTCTTGCTCTCTTTTCAATCAGGTTTGCCTCTATGTTCACTGCTCCTTTCTGCATGTCCTCCAGTGTGGTGTACTCTTTATCCCTAAGCTCATAGGCCATGTCAGCATCAAACCCATCAGGTTATTTGGCCAAGGCCATACCTTGTGGAGGTTTCATGTGTGGAGGAAGAGCATTGTAAATACTATTGAACCTGGTGGTGTAATCATGGACACTCTCTCCCACATTCCTTTTGAGGCTCATGCATTCTGCTAGGAGTCGGCGAGGGTTTGCCCTAGCTTCCCATTTGTTTATGAAGGTATGATATAATGCAGGGAGATCTTGGATGCTGCCAAGGGGTAAATTCTTAAACCATTTCTTCACATCACCCCCTAAGCTTTGGGCAAAGATTCTCATTTTGATTGTTTCATCATCAATTTCCATATAGTCAAAAGAATCCTCCATCTTATCCACATGTTGCTGGGCTGTGATGGATTCTTTAGCAGTGAAGTGTGGGATTTTTGATTGATAATCATTAGGTAAGGGTAACAAGGGCTGAGGTAAAACCAGAGGTGCATACCAGGCTGCCATGATAATGTTCTGATGGGGTACAGGGTTAACTTGAGCAGCTGGTATATGGATGACAAGGATATTAGGACTAGCAGAAGTATGTTGAGCAAATCTAGGGTGGGAGAGCCCCAAGTGTTGAATGAAGTGGATGTCAGGTGGTGTAGATGGAGGGGTTCCTCTGTCCCTAGTCTGTTGACCACTATGAGATGGTGAACTGTGAGATTTAGGGTCTGGCTGGTCTAGATGGTTGAATGACCTAGCTCTTGGTAGTCTATTAGTTAGGTCTAGGTCGGGGAGAAAATGTGATAGAGCTACTAGTTCTTCTGGTGCAGAATTAGCTCTATGAATGTGACTGGAAATAGTTGATCTTTTAGGTGTAGGAGCTCCCTTGAGGATACTCTCCGGATTGTCAACTATCTCAGGTGGGTCAGGGTCAGGGCAAGCTCTTGTATAGATGGTCCTTGAAGCCAGAATGGTATTTTCCGGACAAGTAGCTTAACCCTACTTGTTACTTCTATTGTGGTTTGATGTTGTTTCAGAGGATGGTCTCCCAGTGGAGTATTATGTGAAACCAAGTAAATCAGCCAAAGAATTTACTGATCACCAGTGGAGTCTTTTGAACGTTTAGGAGCTATGGAGTCACCAGGTGGAAGATTAAAGATGTTTCTAGGGGGTACATTGTCCACCACAGTGCTCGTGAGATGCCCCTCTTGAAGTAAACCTCGAAAACACAGCAAACTCTAACCAGATATTGACCGGGAGGGCATTTACCAGATATGTCACCTCTGGAAGAGGATGAGATCCGGAGGCTACCTGGCCCTTTCCAGGCTCTGCCTAAGAGTATGGGAGAACACAAAAAATGGTATAGAGGTTGATGTGTGAATGGGCATGTTTAACTACCAACCTAACCAGAGATTCCAGGTTTTATGAGGGTTTGTGGTGTAGCAAAGCGAGACAAACTCAGAATTCCCCAACGGAGTCGCCATTATGTTGGGGTTCCCATGTTTTGGCCAGGTTGGCAAGACCAAAATATGAGACAACATAGAACCACTTTCAGACCTTAGGATCTAGCCCTCCTAGGTCCAGAGAGGGATCTCTCTATATGAGTCAAAGGGTATGTCTTTGAGGCTCTAAGTTATTATTTTAAGCTAGTTATATGCACAAGGTTTGTTTGTTTGTTTATGTTTGGTTGTTGGGAATCAGGAAAGAAGGGTCCAATATAAGACAAGGATGAGCAAAGAGGGAATTAGGTAAAGGTAGATAACTCAGAGAACATCGAGGCCATTGGGCAATGGAGTCAAGAGAGGATTTACTTGTGTTCAATGTGCAAGCTTTCAGTTGGGCTAGTCATCCAGAGCATTTGGATCTTGAAGATGATATTTGGAATGGGACACTAAGGACTGAAAATGAAAGGAGAAGAAACACTCAATTCTGTCTATAGATCAGGCCAGAGGTCATTTAACTCCAGACCTGCTTGGACAAAATCAGAGGCAATACAAGGGATCTTAGAAAGGCTTAATTGAGATGTAAAGATCCTAGTGAGGCAGAGACAGGGTTCTTGACCTCCCAGTGTTCTCAACTCATCCAACTAAATCCAGCAAGAACATCTAAACATAGATTTCTTCAATTCATACATCAGAGAGTAGGCAATGACATCCACTACACTGGTTAAATCAATTGAAATCGATATTCAGATACACATGTAAGCAGAAAACATAAAAGGCTGGGAGAGCAGCAACATAAGGTACCTATCAAGGGTAAATCTTATGCCAAACTTTTGATGCGAGCCATTAGAAATGGAATGAAATTAAATCAAACACAGAGTTAGGAAAACATCACCAGCTGCTTTAGATCAAGATCCAAAGAAACATGCTTGTCATATTAAAAACAACACAAATCAGGTACATCATTGCCCACAGCTTTAAAATTCAGCCTGAATACATCAAACCTTAGCCTATCTTACAATATTACATAGAGAACTTGTCTCAAGAGGAAAATACTTGCATTTCTCTGATATCTCATCAACAACTTTACAATAATTTCCTTCTGTGTTTTATAGCAGAGGATGAACAGAAGATCGACTAAGGAGGTAGGTGAACACTAAATGTTGTATTAGACATCTGAAAGAAAGAGGGCCAAGTCCCATTCTACTTGTATGCTGAGTATTTAATCTCTGTCACCCCTTTTATGAAAGAGTGATCTTCTTCAGATATGATTTTGACATGTTTTGGCTGTGGTACTCCTGGTGATTTGAACAAAAATAAAATAAACTACTGAGAAGTCTGCCATATCAATGCTCTGGTGATTTTGAACCGTTGTCAGGGTGGAAACTCCTTCATGGATAGGGTGTTAAATAAAAGCTGTATGGACGCCCTATACTTGATAAGGAAAAAAATTATGTTGACAAATAAACCATGATGTTACCTTTTACTCATGCTCAGGACCTTCTGATCGATCCTCGGGGTCCTCAAACTGGTGCTTTGCCTCTTAGACTGCTGATTCAAGGCCCAATATCTTCATTAGCGTGCCTTAATCTCCTTTGCTTTGTACTGGAACACTCTGTTGTTTCATCTCTGTCTCTGACAGGTTAGCTCGAGCTCTTAATGGTGCTGGAAGGTTTTCTACAGAGTTTAAATCCTGTTCTCTTTAATGAACATCCTGTCTTCACCTTCCCGGGTCATTTTTCATAAGTTCTGCCCCTGTGGATGATCTTCTTTGGTCTCTCTATCCTTGTAGCAAAGATTTTGTATTCACGGCGACCATTTACTTTGACGACCCTGTAAAAACGACAAACTGGTTACAAAAACATCTATGGGGTGGCGGACGCGATGGAGACGACCAGGGTGATTGTGCAGCATAGTGCCATGGTGGAATGGTGGTGGAATGTGGCAGAAGAATACAGTGTGAAATGGAAGACAGGAAAGATGGCGGAGGGTCGGCGGAACGCAGAGCAAATGTACGTGAAGACCTTAAAAAACCCGACCTTGAACGTTGTATGCAATAGAATAAATGGGCGTACGATGGACAAACGTGGTGGGAGTGACGTCGCAGGGCAAACCCAGGGGATGGTCAACGGAGGGAAAATAGATCTGGACCGTCAAGCATGGCGTAGATGGACGGTGGAGGACGACAGACGGTGGGCCAGTGGGTGCGGGGGTCATGAGTTAAGCAGTGCGCAGCTTTGTTGAATGATGACCGTAGGATGAATCTCTCAAGATCTGATGGTTGTCGTGGATTTTGCTATGCGCCCAGGACCGAAAGATAATGCGCGGGGAGAAAGTGGTTTCGCCGTCGTATAGGGGACACATGGCAGACGGTGAGTGGAATCGTTGGGCTATCAGGGAAAACCGCTTGCCACGGATAAGCGGTGCGGAATAAACCGCGGTGCGGAATAAACCAGTGGGTTTGGAACAATGCACGAGCAGGGACCACCGGCGGGAGGGCTGTGAACCGTTGATCTGACGGGGAAATGAACGGCGATCGCGCAATAAGAAAATGGACACGGGGAAAATGGAAGGCGTCGGGATGCACGCTCACCGTCCGATCAACCAAGATCGACGGATGGAAATTTGCCCGATAAACTTAGTGGATAGGCACCTTCTGCTTCAGCGGGTGGTTCGGGCATTGGATCACATGGAGGGAAAAAGCGTGGGTGCATACGCCGAAAGGGGCTAGGGCCCGATATACAAAGTGTATTATTTTTGCACATTTTTAATGCATTTTAGGGCCACTAAGGGTTAACGATGGGGGAATAATGGGGGAATTCGGCCAAACAACGGGTGTAGGAGTGATTTAGGAGGGTAAAGGTGTAATTTAGTAAGGTTCGAAGGGAATTTGGGCAAACAGAAGAAAGGTCAACGAAGGGGATGTTTGCAGGGGTACATGGGGCAGAAACTTATAATCAGAGAGGCTTTGAGAAGTGAATCATCAGAGGGGATCTGTATTAGGCATAGCACAAAGAGACTTCAAGGAGGATGGGTTTTCAGGGAGAAGGCATTCCTTGAAGGCTCCAAAACCACCTAGCCCCCAGCTTTCTCGTCAAGAATTTCATAGGGGGGCTAACAGCGCTAAACATAGGGATTGGGTGCAGCAACTCGGTAATAATATTTTTAATTTATATGTATATTTTAAACTTATATTAAGACATCTACATTTCATATTTTAACTGTTGGATTATTATTTATAAGACACATGACACTATGATTTTTTAAATTTTTTATAATAGGTGCATTTTTTCCCATCTATGTGGGCATATGGACACCATTTTCGCACAGAAAATGTCGATGCTGGAAACATCACACAAGACTGTGGAGTGGAAGTTGAGTTTGATCAATCTAGTTGATCTAGCCACCATGTCAACAACTTGTACGAGGGACGTTAGGTTATGTCGGAAAGATACAAGAGATCATTGAAGTGAATTTTTCTTCTTTCCAATGTGTTATTTTTAGTTGCAAGTGGTGGGACACCTTTGATCGGAATAATTTAAAGGAAGATCGTGATAGTAGGCTGATATGTATCAACTCTAGAAATATGTGGGATGAAGCTAAGGAGCCCTATGTTTTCCCTAAACACTACAACCAAGTGTTTTTTAACCCAGATGTGTTGGATAGGGATTGGTGGTTCGTATTGACACATGACCCTAGATCAAAACATATTTTTGAGAAAAATAGTGTTAACATGCCATGCGAGCTAGAAGATAATGAGGGTGATCATGAGAACCGAGAGTGATATGGTACATGTGTTATTTCATCAATATTTATACTTTTTAAGATGGGTTTTTCGAAATATTAATATAATATGTATTTTGAATTAATTGGTAATTTGCATTGTGTTAATGTTAAAATCAATAATTCACTTGATAATTTGGTATTATGTTGATCTCGAAAACAATGGCGTATTGTATAAATTAATTCTTTTTTTGTATCTAAGATCATAATAAAATAATGATAATTCTAAAGTACAGGAATTTATTTGCATTATTTTCTAAACTTTATTATGTTACAATAAATCATATTATTCTAGATTTATTATTTTACAATTATTTAAAATTTACAAATTTACAAATTTAAAAATTTTAATAAATTCATTTCACATTAATACAATTAAAATTTTACAAATATTTTACATACAATTGCAATTATAATTAGAATTAGAATTAGAATTACAATTTTACAATTTCACGTACAATTACAATTACAATTACAATTTTAGAATTTTACATATATACAATTACAATTTTACAAATTAAAAAATTACAATTACAATTACAATTTTACAATTTTAAAAATTACAATTACAATTTTACAATTTTAAAAATTACAATTACAATTACAATTTTAGAAATTCACATATATACCATTACAATTACAATTTTAGAATTTTAAATACAATTAGAAATACAAATATTACAAATTTACAATATCATGATCATTTGGTATTAAATTAATTAATAAACATCACGTTCATGATAACCATCATACAAACATCATATTTGACTAAAAAAACACATTCAAAATCACTAACTGCATCATCATGATCATGATCATCTAACAAAAAATAATTAACATTATATATTAACGTCATCAGTACAACACAAACATCAAATATACATCTCATGCTATCACATACACATCTATCTGCAAGCTGCACATTAAATGAACATATCTAACATGACCTAACAACATACACATCATGATGATCACCAACATGTAAATTAAGTACAAATGCAACATGAACATAAAATACATGGACCATATATATATATATATATATATAACTGAATAATGTTAAAAATATACAACTGTAATATAAATGTCATGGATCAGCTGGTGGTAGTACAACATTAATATCAGTACTAGTGGCCGATGGTCCAGCCTCATCTCCATGATGACTGCTGGTAGATGCCAGTGGAGGCTCATGCAAATCTAGTGCGGCCCGAGGCTGTGAACAATCATGAGATGATGGTATGTTGTGCCTCACAAACTGTCCATCATGTGCTGCGGCTCGATCTTAACGTGCAACAATCCTCGCCAGTCGCATAAAAGTTGTCGTAACTCCTACGACATGCCGCATCAGGTTGTACATGTCACGTGGCATGCCTCTCCACATCCGTAATAGCCTATCATCGGCCTCTATGTCTCTGAAATCAGTGGGCCTGATGCCCGCCTCAAAAATCAATGCAATGAGTTGGTCGCCCAACTCCATCCTATATCTAGCATCACTAAGACGTCGATCGCGCACCGGCGCACCAGCAGGAGCAGGTCTCTGATCTACACCAGCCACCTAATGATCCTCAACAATATTTGGCATGCCCTCATCCTCATCAGGATCCACACTTGGATTAGGTGGTGGTGGCGGCATCTCCTCACCATCAAAAGAGCCAATGTCTGCAAAATATATACAAGTACACAACAATAATTATAGGATTTTATTACACAACTTAATAAAAACAAGTTAAAGAACATGTTAGAATAAGTTTAAATATAACAATAATATTACCTCTATCATCTGGTGGCTCATCAGCTATGAAGAGGATGTTGGCACACCCTCGCCAATCCAACCCCTCATAAGGACAGGAGACCAAAATGAAGGGATGCTCATCAACACTGGCTAGCAACTCCAGTGCATCATCTGATATCCTCGCTGGAAAAAGAGTCTCCTCCCTCTTGGGCATCATATGCCCCCACATGTGCATACGTGCCTCAGTAATCGGCCTACGAGGCTGCCAAAGAAAATAAGGCCTCGTCTCTGGAAACCTCTCAAAAAATAAACAAAAAAGCTCTGAAGCAAAAGGGAAGTTGACCCTCCCTTGTGCATGAGCACGACATCTATCTATGTTGTACAGAACTGCCACAAAAAAATGGTAGACCACTTGACAAGTCGTGGCTACTGTAGTAAAGAATCAACATAATATAAAAGTTGGCAACTAATGCGTTGCCCGTCACTGGTGTTGTGCGAAATGGTGGAAATGATAAGTGAGAGACACTGGACCTCCTCACGACCAAATGCACCAATACGTAACTACCCTCCAGTGACCTAAAACTCTGCAAGAGATACTAAATTTTCTCCAATGTATCTCTGGGAGTAAACTAACTGACTCGCTACCACACAGCCAACTGGAACCTCAGGGAACGAAGGAAAATCCAGCCCTCTCCTTGATAGCTCTATAATAAAATATACATCCTCCTCAGTGGGCGTGTACCATTGGTTTATACCATCCCAGAAAGCCTGTTGTTGGGCATTCCACCTTCGGATAAGATGTCTCAAAAACAAACTATGGGACTTCAGGGAAGTAGTCTCCTCATAGAACTTGAGGAGGCCTACCTACCTAAGGAGCCCCTGCGTCGTTGCTATAATAGGGCGAGGGTACACATCTCTCTCCCTGTCTCTTGCCTCCCATAGGCAAACCATGTTATACTGTTCCACCTGTTGTTGTTGTTGTTGCCCCTATTCTCTCCTTTCATGTCTCTGAATGATTGACATATTAAACACAATTTTTTTTATTAAATGACACATCTATTTACAAATATACATATATAATTATTTTTTGAAAAATAAACAAAACAAGAGTAGGTGCGCCAAACAACAGTCATGCACCGGTCCCCGTGCATCTCCCCAGAGAGCACACCGGATATGGTGCACCTCATGATATCCATCGCACCGAAAGCGGTGCTCCAGAAAATGTTTTTAGCGCACCGTTCACTATGTGTGGTGTTAGAAGGCTGGTGCGCTGACTTCACTATCTACCCGGGGCTTATAACTAAGTCAGCACACTGCCCTCCTGCCACCGTACATAGTCGTCGGTGTGGTATTTTAAGAGGCCGCACCAGTGACCTAGGCCAAATACGGTAAGGCGTGCGTTGACAAAAATAGCCAGCCTGGGGCTGTTATCTCAGTCAATGCACCACATCACCACAATTCAACTAGGTCAACAGTGCGGCCAGGTATCCGACCACACCGCTCTTTTTAAAGAAATTTAAATAACATGGTGCACCTTTGGTATCCACCCCGGAATCGGTGTGGATACCCTTAGCACCAGTTTACCAGCCCGAACCATTGACAATGTCAAATTGCGGTTTCAGTGCGCTGAAAACATTACCCACCCCGGGGCTAATAATTCCATCAACGCATCGATTTGCCACGATACACCATTGTCAACGGTGCGCCCAGGTAACTGACTGCACCGCACTTTTTAAAATTTTTTAAATTAACATGGTGCAACGCACGGTACCGCGCCGAAACCGGTGTGGATACTGTCAGCACCAGGTGCGGTGTGGCCTGTAAATTTACAGGCAGCACCGCAAACTGGTGCGAGCCGAATGGCTCGAGCGCACCGCGTGACAATTTTTATTTTTTTCTTTTAATGGTTAATTTTAAGGTTTTTTCAAATTCTAATCCGCTAAAAGGCTTAATTATGGAAAAACAAGAAAAATACTTGTACATTTAACCGTCGAGGAGGCATATTGGCTGTACAATTTGCAAAAGAAAATTTGTCCACTGTTTTATAAAATTCAAGCTGGAGATTGGTGGCAATGCACAGCAGCAGTGCGTGCAATAAGTGCAATGGGAGCACGGATGTCAGTGTGGCTCAAACAAGGATAACTTGCATCGGTGCTTGAGAGCTCTGTAGCACTGACAAAAGTGAAAAATGCAGTTTTTTGGCCGTAATTTTTTTTATTTAATCCTGTTCCAGTGCTTGGGATTTTCACTAGCGTACCGGTGCGTTTACACTATGTCGCCCTGGGAGGTTTCTGTTTTCGCGCACATTTAGGAGGCACCGGGGCGGCGTAGAGGTAACGCATCGGTGCTCTACAGTAATAAGACGCACCAGGCACACTGTCCGGTGAACCAATTATTTGTGCGGTTTTTTGGCCGTAATTTTGTTTTTTTAAGCCTTTTCCAGTGCGCGGCATTAATGGGGCCCCGGTGCATTTATGTCATTCCGCACCGGGCGGTTTCTGTTTCGTGCAATTTTTATAAGACATCGGGGCAGCTTAGCGGTAACACATCGATGCTCTACAGTAATAAGACGCACCGGGAACGCTGTCCGGTGAACCAATGATTTGTGCGGTTTTTAGGCCGTAATTTTGTTTTTTTTAACCCTTTTCCGGTGCGTGGAATTTATGGGGCACCGTTGTGTTTCCTTCATTCTGCCCCAGGCTGTTTCTATTCCATGCAATTTTTATGAGACACCGGTGCTAACGAGTTGACATGCACCAGTATTGTTCCTTAATAAAAGGCACCAGGCAGGTGTGTACGGAGTGCACGGTTTTCGGTGTGCCAATGTTTTATGCGATTTTTTTGCCGTAATTTTTGTTATTTAACCATCTACAGGTGCGCGCATTTTATGGATGCCTGGGTGCGTTCGATTTATTCTACACCGGGAAGTATATGTTTTCACGCACGTTTTCGAAAGCACCGGTGGAGTAGACATGTAAGGAACCGGTGTTGTATAGGAATATGATGCACTGAGCGAGGGTGTTAAGAGCGCAAAGTTCCCGGTGTGCCTATGTTTTGTGTGGTTTTTTGGTCGTAATGTTTTATTTATTTAACCTTGTGCCGGTGCGCGGGGATTTCAGGGCGTCCCGGTGCATTTGCAACTCGGTGCGTTTAAGGGCGACCCGAGCGGTGTCAGTTTTCATGCACTTTTTATGAGGCGTCGATGCAGAATTTATGTAAAGTACCGGTACTCTACATAATTACAATGCACCGGGTGGGTGTGTACGGAGTGCACGGTGTCCGGTGTGCCAATTTTTTAACTGCACCGATGCTATGTCGTCTTGAATGCACCGGTGTGTTTTTCGGTGATAAAAGCACCGGATGAAATACATTCGCAAAAACCTCCGCCCACCAACCTCCTCTAGGAACCTCTGCTAGAAACGGATGTCTGGGGTATTTTTATAAGGGGTTCCTCATAAACATCCGCTAGAGGGTCTTTTCCTTGTAGTGAGTGAAGGAATCAACTCACATGACCATTTTTACTAGTGGGACCCAGTTTGGAAAAGCAATGTCTAGAACCTTTTGGGAGAGTTTTGAGGCACAAAACGACATTTTTTGTGGGTAAAAATTTACCAATTTAGTACGAAACCTTTTCATGCTATTCGACACACAAATATATTTCCAACAATGCAAGAAGCACGTCAATAATATTTTGTATGTAAATGTTATGCCACTCAGAAGTTGACCTTACTGTTTTCACACCTATAGTTCAGAGGATGTTGCGTCAACCCCCATTATTCATGGAAAATGGGTTAGTCACATGTTTTTGATGTACAATATCCTAGAAGATTCTATTTTGTAACTCTAGTTAAGATTTCATGTAGTTAAACTTAACCACTAGTAGGCTATCAGGTTGTATTATAATCGGCCTACAAGGAGGAAGAGACATTCCATTCTTTCAAGAGAATTTTTTTCCATAGTTGAGCAAAGATAGCTAGGAGAGATAGGTGGTAGAGAAAAAAGAGAGGATGTGTGCACTATAGCAACCGACGGGCCACAGGCATTACTTCTTTGTACCTACAGCCTTGTTTTCCAGACAGAGAAAGAGAGTGAAGTGGACTTGCCTTTCAACTAGATTTTTCTCCTGAAAGGGTTTCCTAGAGCATTATTTGTGTATTATGTGTGTGTGTGTGAGCTTATTTTGTCATTTTCTACTTTTCTGCATAATTTCCATTCACATGCATGAGATAATTGCAGTTAAATTTAAATATCTAGAGGTTTAAATAAACTATAATAGTGTAGAATATTAGAATTTTAATATATTATTATCAGATTTGTTGTAACAAATTTTTCAATGGAATATCCATGACAATTTATATATAAGCTCCTAGTTTAATGGTATAAAGGAATAAAGGAATTTTGTGGTATATTTTCACACTGAGGTTTGGGCCAATTTCAAATTTCTTGTTCAGATCACCGAGGTAGAGGGAGAAAATAAAACATGACAAAATACATGTAGTGTGCCAAGATTGATATAGTCACTTGGAGACAAAAATAAATTCATGGGGTCCTTAGAGTAGTAGTTTCCCCCTTGGAAATTCTAAAATGAAAATTATTTCTTTTAATTTTTGGGGCCTAGCAAGTCTTCCCAGGAGACTTACTCTCAAACCAAATGTTGAATTTGATCATCCAAAGATCATTTTCTCCAAGAAACCCTTGGATCCAGTGATTCCATTTCTTAATTCTTGGAAAGTATTTTGGGTGGTTGGTAGTTTCTATTTTTGGATGCATTTCGTCATTTGGGTGGTCTTGCGATTGATTGAGATGGGATATTTATAGATTTAATCAATTTTTGGAGAATTATATTAGGTTTATTCATTGAAATTTTCTTCAAGGAAATGGGAAGGTATTTCTTTGTGCTAAATTATTTGGGACCCAACCAAAATAGGAAGGAATTTTTGGAATCCTTCTTCAAAAACTCCCTTATTAAAATCCCTTCTTAATCATTGGACGAGACTTAAATTTTTATTTTGGTTCTTCTGAATCCTGGGAAGATAATGCTTTGGTGGACCCCTTGTCTAATTTCATTATTTATTGAATCAATAATCAGTCTCCGATTGATGTGGATCCTACCAAGTTGAAGCCTACATGGAGAAATAAGAGATCACAGTTAAACTGGGTCACTAAGAGAATTAACCATTTCTTAGTGGCTAAAAAATTCATGGAACAAATTCTTTATCTTCATAAGACAATGGGTTGATGTTGGTGGTGTTCTAGATCACTCCCCTATCTTCATTGAAATTAAAGGACCCTCTCAAAAACCTACAATTCAAGTTAAAATGAACACACATTGGCTCAAAGATGATTTTTTTTATATATGGTTAAGGAGAATTAGACCCCTTTTGACCTCCTATCAGATTCCTAGATGAGGAAAAAAAATTTTAAAAACCTAAAGTGTATGAAAAATAAAACTAGAGAATGGGATTTGGCTAAAAAATAGTTTGCGTCTGTGGAACTCAGAGAGACTGAATATCAACTTGAGGATTTTGCTAATTAGGATGAGGAAGGCTATGGATTGGCTAGCTCAAAAGGTGATCTCTTTTGACTTGACTCATGGATACAAAAATATTATAAAATCGAGAAGTTGAATGGGGATTGAAAAGTGGAGCCATCAGGCTTGACAATGGGGATAATAATACAAAAAATTTCCAGGCTTTCCCTAAAGGGCATAAAATGGGGAAAACTATTTGGTCTTTATAAGATCAGGATGGATGGGCGACTTCCACATTCCCCTCCTTAGCTGACATGGGGAAATGAAATTTTGAAGATCTCTTTAAATCCCAGGAAGAAGCTACCATAGTTGAGGTTATTCACACTTCCCTTCCTTTTCCTCTTCTCATAAACGATGATGGGAACAAGCGCTTAATTTTAGAAGTTACTGAAGATGAGCTAAAAAAGGCGCTACATAGTTTCCAAATGGATAAGAGACTTGGTCTGGATGTTTGGGGAGTCGAATTTGTTTGGGGTATATTTGATATTCTTTGCTCTAACATTTTGGCAATGGTTGAAGAAGCTAGGATAGAATGTAGGATGTTTCATGCTTTTAATTCTACATTCATTGCTCTAATTCCAAAAGTGGACAACCACACATATTTTGAAGAATATTGACTTATCTCTTTGTGTAATGAAGTCTACAAATTTATAACAAAGGTGATTATTTTAAGGTTGAAGCATATTCTTTCAGCCTTAAACCTAACACACCTTGGTACTATCTAATTCAAATTGATACTAGTATTACAAATCGAAACTAAATCCCAACCCTGACAACTAATTAAACATAACTTTTATAATTTGAAAATAAAGCCAATAAAACATTTCGAGACAAACAACCAAACGGTCGAAGCAATGGAAAAGCCTACGGAAAACACACCATCTCTACGAGAAAAAGCCTACCTTCACGGAAATACCCAAACATTATCCATGTTGTAATTATAAATATAATTTATTTGAGGGCAGTGGGCGCAACGGAATTACTTATGTCGGTCGTAATTTTAGTTTAAATTACGACAATTCCACTATGAGACAATTCCACTATTCTAACGAAAAAGGTAATTGTAGTTTAAATTTTGTGATGTTTTGGAATTTTTGAAAGTTAAAATTTACTATGAATTTGTTATAATTATATGTTTGAGTTTTGTAAGGGATTAAAGTGTGACAAGTGTTTTTGTGCGTTAAATTTATGAATATAATTAAAAATATATTTTAAATAATCAAATTGCAATTATCTTTGTTTTTTAGTTAAAATTTAGTATGAATTTGTTACAATTATATGTTTGAGTGTTTTTAGCGATTTAAGTGTTACAAGTGTTTTTATGTGTAAAATTTAGGTATATAATTAAAAATATATTTTAAATAATCAAATTGCAATCACTTTTGTGTTTTTATGTGTTAAAATTTATGAATATAATTAAAAATATATTTTAAATAATCAAATTGCCATTACTTTTGATTTTTTAAAATTAAAATTTAGTATGAATTTGTTACAATTATATGTTTGAGCTTTCTAAGCAATTTAAGTGTTTTTTTTGTAAGTTTAGTAATTCTTTTCATTTTTCCTTTTTTTTTCTTTTTTCTTTTTTTTACTCCATCATACATCACCCTGATAGTGGAAGGGAATTGAACCTGTGATGAGTGCTATAACAACCCACCTCATCACTCTTTAACCAAAATTTCATAAACTAAACGATTTAAGTGCTATAAGTATTTTTGTGTGTTAAATTTAAGTATATAATTAAAAATATATTTTAAATAATCAAATTGCAATCACCTTCGTATTTTTGTGTATTAAATTTATGTATATAATTAAAAATATATTTTGAATACTCAAAGATTGCAATCACCTTCACATTTATATTGTTGGATGTCGGGAAAAAAAAGAAAATTAGAACTATCATATCTATATTGTTTACTTAATTTCCCTTCCTACCTAATTCCATGCAATTTATAATATTTTAAATTCATGTCAAACATATTGTTACAATGTCTTAAACCTGGTTGAGAAATCCACACTGGTTAGCACCAACGTGTTGTAAAACAATCCACATTGCTCAACACAACACAGCGTTAAAATTTATTGAAAAATATGGCATTTTAAATATTTAAGAGTGGATTATTATTAATAACAAATTAAATAATTATATATATAAGAAATTGTTTTGTTCATTGGAATTTCACAATGTAATTTCAAGTAAGATTGTAAATTTTTTTTGTTGGTTTAAATACATTTTTGAATGCATAAATTGATTCATCGCCTTAAAAAAAACCTGGGGGACTAAAACTCTACAAATCAAACAACTTAAATTCAAGTTTTTAAAAAACCTTTGTTGAATTTTGGTTAAAATTAACCAAAAAAAATGCCGTGAAAAAGGTCATTTCCTATATATATGTGTGTGTGTGGGGTGGGGGAGGGGGGTAGTCTAACTTATAGACGAAATGGGCTTTTCACGATATTTTTGTGCTTAATTTTCACTAAAACATGACAATTTATTTTTAAAAAACTTGAGTTTAACTTGTTTAATCTATAGAATTCGACTACCCCTTAGGGTTTTGCAGGTGTTGAATGCATTTATGCATTCAAAAATGCATTTTAAAAACCCAAAAAATCGCATATTTATTGAAATTACCATCTAGTGAGCATTCCAGCTCAGGAGATAGTCCTAGGTAATCCTTGATTTCACTGAGTCTGTAATATCCCAAAAGGGGGAATGCAGTAATACTAAAACACAATATAAGAACTGCAACAATGTAAACAAGTAATCTAAATACACCATACAAATAGATAGAATAACTGATCCATTTTATTATATAGGAGATGGAACGCAAGTACAATAGTGTTCAAAATATGAGACGCTCATGCCAAAGAGTTGGCCTAGAATGACCCTAAAATGATCCCACAAGAGGGACTGCATAGCTGCTGGACTGCTGGAAGGAATACTGCGATGTCCCTGCTACAAATGTTAGGACTACAGCTACTGGAAATATATAGCAGTGTAGATCTGGCAGTTCTGGAGCTTTGATGATGATGAAACTTTAGATCCGGGCTCTATGATGAATACGCAAGATAACCCAGAAAGGGATTTCCAGATCTACTAATCTAGGAAAATACCCTCTTAGGGCTTGCACTATACAACTGTTGGGTGTGAAAATACACTGCATGAGATGAAGATATGATGGCTGCAATGAAGCACAACAAACTCAATGCATAGAGGGTTTATCCCTCATTCAGGTCCTCAAGCCAAAAGCTCAAGATATGTCTCCTCCAACCTCCTCCAATAGATGCAGTTGTTGAATGCACAACAGCTGGAGAAAACTGCACTATCAGAGAGGGAGGCTCAATAGATTGATGCTAGATGTTGCAATGTAGCTCCTAGATGATGGAAATAGTAAGCCCAAAGTGAGGAGATAGACCCTCACAGGATTTCCTACTAAAATACTGGAAACATCATTCCTCCTTTAGATCTGCATGACTGCACTGCACAATCCTTGAGGGGCCTGCTGCTGCATGGATGTATGAAATGATGGCCTAAATTCTGAATGTAGATCTTATGCTCCTGAAAGGCTGAACATGAACTACAAGTTGAAAGGTTGAATCCTCCATTGGTTTCCTAGTTGAAATGCTAGAAAAAACCACCATCTCTCAAACCCTCAAGCACGAATGCGTTATTCCTAAAGTTGTATGTGCATATGAGAGTGGTTGAATGTGGCACTAATGCCTAATGATGAATAGAGCTCAATAGAAACCTTCCTAGATTAGTCACTCGAAGTCCCCAGTGGGTAAGCGTGGGATTTCGGCTCGGAAACACCCGTGTGCTAAACAACACTGCAGACTTAGCTAAACAGCATAAGCGTGCATAGAAATGTCAAATGAAAAATCTAGATCTAAACAAATCAGAAATAATAATACAAATCCTGCCCTCTATTGTGCCTTCATCTTCATTATATATATTATGAGCCTTCCATAGCCCTGGCCCATCTAATAATTGGGTTGTACATGTGGCCACTAGCCTCCATGAAGACTGCATTGTCTCTCCATGATCTCCATCATGTCTGCATCTAATCACCACCCTCTCCATCATGTGTGCGTTATATGCACCACTTCCTCCACTATCTCATCATAAGTGCTTTATGATCTTACCTTGAATGCACTATGATCTCAGTTGACCTCCTCCAAGATCCTCATGATTTTACATTAATGATCCAAGATCTCCACTCTTCCTTCATTTAAGAAGCTGCTCCACTACTCCATAATGTAGATCTAGCTCTAGAATATCCACATACACACATCAAAAGTGGATTTTATTCATCTATGGGGTTTGTGGGTCCCTCCACCCTCTTATTTACTTAATTAATTATGAAAATTAAGAACTCTAATATTCCAATTATCTTGTGGAAAATTGGGAATATTACAGTCCTCCCCGCCAAAAATGTTGCTTGTCCTCAAGCAACTGCAAAAGTGGATGCTACATCAAACATCCTCCCTCCAAATGACATCCTGATATGGAAGGCCTCCCCATCTGTCACAATGTGTCTTGCATGTCCAGCTCCAAAGTTGCCTCTCTAGAATGTCTAGAATGGCCTCCAACTGAAAAGTTAGATACCCCTCCTCATTAATGAATATTCGAGTGGAAACCATATGATGTCCAAAGATCTCCTTTATACATGAGATATATGAAATGAAGTGGTTTCTTTCCAAAGTGGAAAGTCCCAACTCATGAAATATATCTCCAACCCATGATACATAGAGTAGATGGCATCTATCAATGCTCTCATCATTAGCCCTATTGGCCATGTAGGATCCAAACATAACATCAACATAGTGAAAAACAAGAATTAAAGACATATGGATGAATATGAACAATGTCAAACCATATTCTCCCAATAACAACCACCGCAGCAAAGCCTTCTGTTGCCATGCTAGATCATCATGAAAACAAGTAAGAGAGAAATACTCTCTCAGTAGAAGCCACCACAACAATTCTTCTTGCTGCCACGCCAAATCAGCATCAATATAGATATGAGAGCCATACTCTCTCAATAGAAGCCACTGGAGAAATGCCTCTTGCTGCCATGCCAAATCAACATCAATATAGATATGAGAGCCATAATATATGAATAGAAGCCACTGCAGCAATGCCTCTTTCTGCCACACCACATCATCATTGTACCAAATTTAGTGGCCATATTCTCTCAATAGAAGCCATCGCAGCAATGCATCTTTCTGCCCCATCACATCATCATTATACCAAGTACAATGACCATAATCCCCCAAGAGAAGCCAACATAGTAAGGCCTCCTATATCCATCCTCCATCATCATCATGCAATGTATGGGAAGAAATCAGCCCATACTCTCCAAATAGTAACCAAAGCAACAAGTATTTTTGCTCCCTCCTTACATCATCATGATGCAAGTCATGGAGCAACAACACACTGATTTACATGTGGTATGTCACATCAGAACAATACAAATACGCTCCCTTCTACCACATCATGTGAGAGTCATGCCATGTCCCAAACCCAAGTACATACATGAACATAAGATATATCCCAAACAGAAGTACATTTAA
Source organism: Pinus albicaulis (assembly GCA_034641835.2). Classification (NCBI taxonomy): domain Eukaryota; kingdom Viridiplantae; phylum Streptophyta; class Pinopsida; order Pinales; family Pinaceae; genus Pinus; species Pinus albicaulis. The sequence continues at coordinate 52,944 of JAXQQM020073571.1, forward strand.
AGACATGAGACATATCCCAAACAAAAGAAAATACATGGACATAAGATATATCATGAGGTGTCCAAAATCTCTCATCAATTACCAGTGCAGCCATGCCTCCTGCTGCTACATGTCATCAGTGATATGTAAGGCATGGATCCTAGAAATGTGAGATGTTGGGTAGTATCCATACTCACCCAAAAGCAATCATCACATCAATGCTTCTTGTTGCCCAGTATCATAGATCTGTAGGAAGGCAGGCAACCTCCTACTCCTCATCCATATCCATTCATCCCAATGTGAATGATGAATCATGCCAAGCTCAATCTTGGTATCCTCCCATTGTAAAATACCAACATCCTCCATCTGAATATATTTTCACTCCATGAAATGTTGAAGTGAACCTCCATTGAGGTCTCTCCATGAGATCCTCTCATCATTATCCCATTGGAACCCATAAGGCTCCATACATACTGTAGGTAGATATTCCTCTTTGAGCTGTGAGATTCTCATCAAGGAAACTTCATCTTGACAATGGAAACTTCTCTCCACCACAATATGTCTACCATCCATCATCTGTCCCTCCAGTGCTTCATGAGTGAAGCTACCTTGGAATGCTCAAAGAATAATGGGGCCCTCATCTCATCACTGCTGCTAAGTGACAATGCTGTAGATCTGCATGGTGATACATGTGTTGTCTCTTGGCCACATACAATGTTAAACTCATAGTTGGGCATTGTACTAAGTAGGATTGTGCTCCTCCCATATTTTTCAACTCCACACTTCAACACAAAGTGTTGGGTGTAGCTCAACCATGAAAAACTGGGATATCAATACATCTTCTCCTTGATCAAGTCAAGGGTCCTCTGTGCAGTGACAATTTGCTACTCCAAATCAACAAGGTGCTCTAATCCTTGGTTATGCATTTGCCCTGATGGCATGGTCTCACAAATATAAATATGAGGTACTGAAATAATATGAGATGAAAGTATGTGCAAACCTTGGATAAGTTGAATCTCTGGAACATATTGCACATCTACAAGAGTTCCTCCAACCGGTACAATTCTCTCTCCAACTGCTGGTAATGATGATGGCTACTCTTCTACAACTGTACCATCACTGTTATCTACCTCCTCCTCCTCATGCATCTCATGAATCATGCATGGGGATCCTAATGTCAAGAGCTCAAGACCATCTTGCAAATATGCAAGTGTTCCTCCTCCTGATGTAAGTACATCTGTAGTTGATGGTGGTGGTAGAGGCTGCTCCTCCTGAGTGATAATGACGACATCTTCCGTGGGCTCTTCATGTACTATCTCCTCAATGATGGGAGATGTCACTATGTGAAATGTCTCCGATTTCTTTCTACCAAACTTCTTCTTCAATCTTAGAATGAAATATGCATAAGCAGACACTTTCATGTGTGACAAATGACTGAACTACCAATCTCTTGCTTCACCTTATAGGTGCAGCACTACAATATCCACAGCCTCTCTTACTGCTACAGGATATTTCAGAAAGAATGTAGCTAACTCTTCCCTCCAAGCCCTCACTATTCTTGTGGGAGATCCATAAAATGTAGGCAAGAATAATATATGCATATTTCTTCTGTTGCTGCTTCAGGATCTCCTCTCCTCTTTGAGTTGCAAAAATTGTTGGAGAGTTATATTCTCCTTGAGAGCCCTAGGCTGTGCTTTGTACTTAGACAAATATTTACTTAGGGTCTCATGCCCCAAGTCTCCTTCATATTCACACCATTCCCCTCTCTTATCAGAGAAAATGGATCTAGCAGAATGATGTGAAGCTCTTTGCTTCTCTGGTTGCTTCTAACGCTAATAGGAAGTGCTTGGACCTTCCTCATCAAAGCTTCTTCTTGGATCCTCCTTTTACCTTTCTCTCTTCATTTGATTGACCTCCTTGGAGAGATCTTGCAAAGATCTAAAGAGAAGAGTGGCAAAACTTCAATCCTCCTTCATGATAGATCTCTACTATCTGCTTCTTCTTTTGATGTAAAAGATGAAGTGCCCACAATCTGAGGCAAAGATCATACTCTGATACCACTGTAATATCCCAAAAGGGAGAATGTAGTAATACCAAAACACAATATAATAACTGCACCAATGTAAACAAGTAATCTAAATAAACCATACAAATAGATATAATAGCTGAGCCATTTTATTATATAGGAGGTGGAATGCAAGTACAACATTTCTCAAAATATGAGGCACTCCTACCAAAGAGGTGGCCTAGAATGACCCTGAAATGATCCGAAAAGATGGACTACGTAACTACTAGAGTGCTGGAAGGAATACTGCGCTGTCCCTGCAACAAATGTCGAGACTGTAACTGCTGGAAAGATATAGCAGTGTTGATCTAGAAATTCTAGAGCTCTGATGATGCTGAAACTTTATATCTGGGCTCTATGATGAATATCCAAGATAACCCAGAAAGGGATTTCCCAATCTAGTAATCTAGGAAAAACACCTGCTTAGGGCTTGCACTATACAATTGTTGGGTGTGCAAATCTACTACATGAGCTCAATATATGATGGCTGCAATGAAGCACAACAAAATCAATGCATAGAGGGTTTATCCCTCATTCATATCATCAAGCCAAAAGATCAAGATCTCTCTACTCCAACCTCCTCCAATAGATGCAGTTGTTGAATGCACAACAGCTGGAAAAAACTGCACTGTCGGAGTGGGAGGCTCAATAGCCTAATGCTAGATGCTGCAATGTAGCTCCTGGATGATGGAAATAGTAAGCTCAAAGTGAGGAGATGGTCCCTCATAGGATTTATAGCTGAAAGAGTGGAAGATTCCTTCCTCCTTCAGATCTGCAAGACTGGACTGTGCAATCCTTGAGGGGAATCTTGCTGCATGGAGGTATGAAATGATGGCCAGAATGCCGAATGTAGATCTGATGCTCCTGAAAGGCTAAACATGAAGCACAAAGTGAAAGGATGAATCCCCCACCGGTTTCCTAGCTGAAATTCTAGAAACAACCACCACCTCTCAAACCCTTAAGTAGGAATGTGTTATTCCTAAATTTGTATGTGCATATGAGAGTGGCTGAATGTGGCACCAATGCCTGATGATGAATAGAGCTCAAAAGAAACCTTCCTAGAGTAGGCACTTGAATTCACCTGTGGGTAAGGGTGGGATTTCCACTCGGAAACACCCGTGTGCTAAACAATACTATAGAATTAGCTAAACAACATAAGCATGCATAGAAATGTCAAATGAAAAATATAGACCCAAACATATTATAAATAATAAATAATACAAATCCTGCCCTCTATTGTGCCTTCATCTTCATTATATAGATTATGAGCCTTCCATAGCCCTGTCCCACCTCATAACTACGTTGTAGATGTGGCAACTAGCCTCCATGAAGACTGCGTTGTCTCTCAATGATATCCATCATGTCTGCATTTAATTCCCACTCTCTCCATCATGTATGCATTAGATGCACCACTTCCTCCACTATCTCATCATAAGTGCTTTATGATCTGACTTTGGATTCATTATGATCTCAGTTGACCTCCTCCAAGATCCTCATGATTTTACATTAATGATCCATGATCTCCACTCTTCCTTCATCTAAGAAGCTTCTCCACTGCTCCATATTTTAGATCTAGCTCTATAATATCCACATACAAACATAAAAAGTGGATTGTATTCATATATGGGGTTTTTGGGTCCCTCCACCCTCTTATTTACTTAATTAATTATGAAAATTAAGAACTCTACTATTCAAATTATCTTTTGGAAAATTTGGAATATTATAGTCTATAGTGCATAGAGAGAGAGAGAGAGAACCTACATTTCATCCAATTAGAAGATGATTTCCTCTTGAGCCCCATTCTATTCTATCAACACCCTACCCAACAATGTTGTTAGATCCCAATAGAGGTCAACAATGTGCATGTAGTAATTAAAGTAGCCTTGTGAGTGACCTGTATCAAAAACCTAATCCACCATCTTTTCTAGCACTTTAGAATCTATCAAGCACTTGAATTCATCATTTATTTCCCACTCTACATTAGTAATTGTTTTCTATATTGTAGGATGAGTATGGGAACAAAAGCACACAACTGAGCTTTCTGGCCTTTATTAGACCTGGAAACCACCCATTTCTCGATAATAGGAAACACCTCTCTTGACACAAGAACATTGTCATGCCATTTTAAATCATAGTCAAAGGGAGGAGTTGAGTCGATGGGAGGGACAAATGGTAGCTTTATGGGTGGTGTGGGGGGATGACAGTGGTGAGGGACGGTGACGAGGAGAGGCGGCTAAAGGAGATGATATGAAAGAAACTAAAGGAGGTGGGGGATGTCAGGAAAATTTGAAATGAGACCTGGGGAAAAGGTTAGGAAAATGATGTCAACCAATCAACTTCAAACATTTGGTGGCCCAATATTAAATATGGTAGCTTCTTTATTTTTACCTTCTCCCTCAACCCACAAGAAAAGCACACATATCAACCCCAAAACAAACATACAAATTCAATCCATTTCCAAATTCACACCATTCATTTCATCCACACATAATATGTACAAATTTTCCAAAGTCACAATATAGGAATTTCTAGCCTTAGCCACCCTCTAACATGCCTCATAGGCTTACATACATTTATATAAGTAGATCTAAACCAAAATTGGTTTCAGATCCTAAAGTAACTCCGACAATATCTTTATATTCAAAAAATACTCCGAAGATTTCTAACAAATCCTTGATTCTCGCTACTTGTTACATGACTCAACTATGTGGAGAATATTTTCACTATTTTTTCTAACTTCTAAAAAAAAAAACTCCTCAAATAATTTATACTTGGAAATGAGGAAATATTCTCCTCATTTCTTAAACAAATATTATATTTAGACTAGAAAATCAAATCCCTATTTCATGAATAAACTAATTCCCATCTTTTAATTACATAAATTTGACACAAATTAAATTAAATGAACCTACTTCCTTTAGTAAAGATGGCAAGACCTTCTAGGTATTGTTTTCATGTAGAATGCTCCTACATCGGACTCCCCAGGTAAAAATAATTCATGAACCCTTTTTATGAGCCTGCTTCCATTGGTTGTACATTTCAACTTTGTTGTCTGACATTTTTCAATTACAAGTGCATCTACTACAATTTATTCTCTTCCTGGATCCCAAAATTTATTTTGTTATTGTCCACTTTCTTCACTGTCATGCTCATCTTCAACAACTCATGTTTTGATGTTGAACTTCCTCATCTGTTGCGGATGTGATATTGTTCTCCCTAATATTCCAGGTTTTCATACTTTATTTTCTAATTTTCCACTTTCCTTGTTGATGTACTCTCTTTTTATCAACTGATATATATTTATGGTTGTCTTCTTCACTTCAATATGCCTATTCTTAGTCAACTTCTTCATCATCATGCATAACTCATCAATCTCTAAATCCAACACACTCCTTCACTAATTCATGCTGCTAACACTGCTCCATTTTATATTTGTTTCAAAAATAGAAAAATTTATGGCCTTCATTTCCCTTTCATTATTCATCTTCCATTATTCGTCACCAAACATCTTTCCCGAAATGTTTAAGTCACTTTCTTTCCTCCTCCATGGTTGTTTATGGAAGACTGACTTTCGTTTTTAAACTTTTCATCTTTACCTGCATTTGCACAACAAGTGTTTTGTCTTTTAGACTTTTGGAAACTATCATCAATCAAAAACATGATAGTAAACATATCTCACTTATCTTCATTTCTTGTTGCTAAAGCAGTTGAAGACATATATTTCTTTGCCTCTTCTTATGCACTAGTTTTCCTTTGAACCTTTATTTCATCCTCTATAATCTGTTGGTGATATTTACTACTTTCTTCCTCTTTATGCTTCTTGTCTACAATATTCATGTTGTCTCCCTCAATATTCATATTTAATAACCATTCCTCTAACATCATCAATTCTGCATTCCCACGGTTTCCATCCTTCTCTTCACATGTTGGAATCTTCTTGTTTATGTCATCATCTTCTTGTGTGGAATGAAATAAATTTTATTCTCGGGTTCTCTCATCAACTTCTCCAATAATTTGATTTCCTCATCAAATTTTATAAAAATTGTATCTGAATGTTGCTCTTCATCTCCTTGATCCTTCCTTTGGATTTTTTTAGAAATCAACTTTTCCCTGTTCACTACAACAATAGGCTCTTGTGATTGTTCTCTCATAATTAAATCTATCCACTACATATGACTTCCATCATAATTTCCTTTACTAGAAAATTTTATCTCTTCCTTTATTGCAACAAAATATTGATATTGTTTTTCCTCTATACTTATGAAAGTCTTCAATGATTTTCCTTCCCCTTTGATACCTGCAACACCCACACACAAATTTTCAATTTTTAAAACATAAGGCTTTCTAGCCCACCTTGCAGTCATTCTTGTCAAATCTTCATGTTGATATGAATTTTCCAAGTTCTTCATGAACTCGTCCCAAATTTTATTTTCTTCTTTCTCATACTTAGATATTATTAGTTCCTCTTCCTTTAACAAGGATCTCATTAGGTTCTTCATCTTCTTCCTCAAATTTCTTATAGACAATTATTTAACATGCCATTTAACTCATTTCTTCACTCTCCATCCAGATCTTTGGTCCTCTGCACTTTCCTGTAGAAACTCCATTAATACACTAAGTTGTACCTTTATCTCATCCATTTCTATGTTAACTTCCTCTTTAGCCATCCATTTATATATTAATTCCATTATCCTTATCATTCTCTTCCATTCTATTGTGGTTTTCACTCATGATTATTAGTAGTCATCTTCACTCTTCCTCTTTGTGAACTAAGCTTCTATAATAGAAAGTTTGTTTCACGGGAAGATAACTCTTAGGAAGATCACCTTTTCAGTTAAGAACAAATAATCATGCACTAAATTAAGGTTCTTGATCAAAGAATGAAATCATAGAAGGTTAATCTTGTAATCGCATGAGAAACTTGCCTTCAACCATTCCCACTGTCCTTTTTTAAATTCCAATATTTATTCTTCAATATCTTAAATCAACCATCTTTTCCGAAAACATATGGAATGATTAAACTAATAAAAAATGTAATCATGCCCAACTAATATATAATTCAAGAGAGAAGCAAAAGTAACTTTTTTTCAAAGTTTTAATTCTGGGAATGTTAACCCTGCCAATGGAAATAATATAATAAGATTATATGTTTAATGTACAAAAATGGGGAGTCCCTCCAGAAATTCCTTATTGCAACTAAAACAACTCTTAAAAAAAATTTGGAATCTCTATTTGTTATCCATCGACCCAGTTCTGAGAAAAAACCTGTCTAGACTCAAATTATACAGAATGTTTCATGCTATATAATTTATCAGCCCAGTTCCAAGAAAAAACCTTTCTAGACTCAAATTAGTCAAAATGTTTCAAGCTATATAATTTTAATCATTTTAATAGTGAATGGGGCTTATCGTTCTCTGATCGATCAAATTTATCTGGAAAAGACTCAAAAAAAGATAAATGGGTTGGTTGGACAAAAGATTGATCCATATGTTACAATTGGATATCAGCGGGTATAGTTTAGTGGTAAAAGTGTGACTCATTACATTATCAACTCGAATAATGGAAGGATATTTTACATGGATCTTTGATCCATATAAATCTATATTTCCTGATAGGTTCAAAACCTCCCCTATGAATACCATCCATCCAGAGTTCATATGTTACACAAATATTACTCATAAAAATATAAATCATGTCCAAATAGTATATACAATAGATAAGCAAAAGTTACTTCTTTGGGATGTTTAAATCTTCCAATGGAAATAAGAAAAAGATAATATTATTAACCTCCCGAAATTACCTAGAAGGTAGATCAATAGGACTCAAAAGTACACTATAGTGATAAGAAACTCTAGAAGCTATAAGTGTATGTGATTACATCAATCAACACAGTTGAAAAGTGGCTTAATCCAGTAACGGTAGAAGTAGAAATAGAAGCAGAAGAAGAAAAAGCAGCTTTGAGACCCGTATACACCACCACAGCAGTAGAGGAAGCTCCAGATTCCATGTCTACCTCAGAGATGGGGCCTATGCACTGCCAAAAAAGGCACTAAGAATATATGTGGCTGAGAGGACCTCGCAGGGAAATCCTAAGAGGAAACCTGGAACCGATGGATGAAACTCTCCTAATACTCTATTCAGAGAAAGTAATAATTAGACAGTACAAACTGAAAGAAATATTCTTCAAAGAAGAATATTTTAATTATTTTCACTTCAAGATAAGAAGGTGATGCTAAAGATTGTGAAATAAGCCTTTCCAGTGGGAACATAATTTGGAGAAAAATGTTAACAAGTTCTCAATAATAAGCTTGACCTGCAATATCAATCTAGTAAAAACGAAACTAGCCAATTCCTGGAACACACTTTGAGATACCCATTTAACGACCCAAAAATTTAAGACTTGTGAGGGAGGTGGGTGTGGAGTTGCAGAATTTTTCGAACGTGCAACTCGAATTAATTAATTTTATAACAAGAAAAAATAAGTACAATAATGAATTGTCGTGTCTTATATCCAGACTGCAACTACAAAAAAGATATCGTATTAATTTCATATCTCTTAGAGAATCATAATTAAGGTATATAAATATTTTTATAATCCTATACTATTTGAGATCTACACATACAGAAAAGATCATTACACTTCACATTTTCAAGTCAGATACATGGAAGGCTAGCATGTATTGATGTTATTGATGTGAAAAACCCAAATCCTAGATCTGGAATCCTATTGTAGCAAACTGAATTAACTTCTCCTACTTGTAAATTACATTTAACAGGTTATTTTGCATATTAATTCTGAAAAACTCTGAAGAAATCACTGAAGAAGCCTTCACTTAATTATTTTAGATGTGGAAACAAAAAATTGAGCAAAAGAAATAACACACACAGGACACCGTTATTTTTGGACAAATTTCCCCGGAAAAACCTAATGCGGGAAAATCGATGCAGCAAATCTGAGGGTTTTATTATTAAGCAGTAGTTATCTCTGAATACATCTTTGATTGTCTCACTAGAAAAATAAGTTACAGAGAATACTGACAGAGAAAAATAGTGAGTTTACCTCACTTTGCAAGTCTCAGCTGATCCGGTAGCTGAACTGACAAAATCCCAGCAACCTCTACGTTGCCTCTGTGCAGTAGATGCGTAGGCCTGCATGGGGACTACTTTGGAGTTTCGCCACCTCCTCTATGTGATCTTTCAGCCCTCAGGAAACTCGATCCCAGCCCTCCCAACTCAAAATCTCGATTTCCTAGCTGAAACTCGGACTTCTGCTCAAAAACTGCGTTGCCTCTGCGTGTGGCCTACGTGACCTTGCGCCACCCCCTTTGGGCTCTTTGTTGCTTCTTCTTCATCTTTCTCTACCTCTTTGTTGATGATCCTTGGCCCAAAGAAAATTCTCCTGCCAAAACTGTCTCTTCCCCTCAATTGCGCTGAAGAATCACTTATATTGAAGTTTTCCTCCAAGCACTACTCTGTCAGAAAATTCGATCACTAGATCCTCCCGATGTATTTTACAAATGACCCTCAAGCCTTCCTTTATAGTCTTCTCGTTGAGACTTCAACGATTGAGATTAGATCTCCAATCAACGACTTAGATAACTTTTAGACTTGATTTGATTTTTCTAGAAGTTTCTCCCAAAGTTTAAATTAATACCCATTAATTATTTTAATTTCTTAAGTTAGACTTAGGGTCTTCATTAAAAATAATTAATTTATCAAATAAAATTGTTTCTGGGTGGAATTTCCCAAAAAAAAAAATTGGGTTATCTGTAATGCATATGTATAAGCCTCTCCAAAAAGTTTGAGACTTAGAGCACATCCGATGCTACCCAAAAATCAACACTTGAGTGAACCCTGCTACAAGCACCTCACCAAGCTTCTTTCTCTTAACTTTGCCTTTTGGAAACACCGATTCTCTCCTTTGGAACCTCTTTAGCTTCTTCTGCTCCTCTAGGTTTCTGCACTCTACTCACTCTCAAGAGCTTCATCGACACTTTGCTTCGACAATTCTACCCACATTTGTAATTGTGGAGTTGTTTTTACAAATTCTACCCAACCTCATCTAGAATTTGATATTATATCTCTTTTATGCCATTCTACTGCAGTGGTTACCATAAATTTTCTTTCTCTCTCAGCTGCTACCTACAATCAAATACTTTTCCAACTATCAACTGCAAAAAGTAAATCTCAATAAATTTTCTTTTCCAAGAAACCTATGTTCTTTGCTTCAAATTGTTGTGATATTATTTTTTCTACTAGTATTCTCAAATTTCCTTCAAGTTGTCATTAATTATAATACAAATTTTATACTCTTGGGTGACATGCAACACTGATGATGCACCCAATACAACCAATGACTCTAACTTCAATACCTTCTCGACTTGACTTTGTATAAAATTCTTACCATGATTTTATGACTTCATTACATCAAAAATAAATTGACTTGTCTTCACCCACTTCAAATTCATAACATTTCATGACTCACTTATCTGAGGCCTTTACATTTTGCATGACGCGCTTACATTTATCAATCTATATGGTGATCATTCAACATATTCTCAATACCTTTCTTTCTTAAATTTGATGATTTCTTGTACTTTCAGGCTCCCTTGATTCTTCATCTCAATCATTGTTGTATCTCTCCTGAAGTCCTTAAAAATTTCAATGTTTAATAATTACCGTACATGAATATATAGAAAAAATATCAAGATGACCTGTTTAAATTTTATTTCATGACTATTCACAAATTATAACTTCCATAGGGTATAACTTTAAAATTGAAGCAAAATTATGAAACTTGAATTATATATTCCTTATATTTCTCTTTTATATCGATCTGAATTTAATAAGGAATGAAACATAATACAAATATAATCACAAATACATAGATGCAACATAAATAATATTTCATTTCATTAACATCAAATACTGAAAATGCTTACAAAAAAAATTGAAAGAAACTAGCTCTCGCGATGGTATCTTATCTCTGAGAAGAGATGTGGTGGCTACATGCCTCTAAAATTTGTTACAATGAGGCTCAAGAGAATTTTTATTATTTGAAAATAAGATAAAATCATAAACAACCAAAACCATAACCCGAGGAGATGTAACACCAAGGGTTTATGGGCCCCATTGGGGTTAGTTGTGTAGCCAACTTCTCGAGGTTGTAACCTGGTCTTATTATCTCCTTTTGGTGTGTATGATATATTCGTTGGAAATATATCTATGGGACTATAGTGGACCTCAAAAAAAAACCATTTAGGGGGTCAAAATTTCTCTTGAAGTTTAGGACTCGAAAATTACTAAAAAGAGTAAATAAGAAAACTGATGAAACTCTTTAGGTAGAATAGTCGGGTGCCCACCAATATCCACCTGTATCAAATATAGCCTAAATTTAAGTTTCTAACACTAATACATATGGTCAATTTTCCAACAGTTTAGTTCTGACAGTTTTGATGTATTATCGGAAAATTCCCCATTTTTTCTCAATTTTTTTAATCCCGCCAGGCGGTGTCGCTTTTGCGATGCAAATGGCGACGTTGTTGCTCTTGCGACACTACAAAAAAGTGTCTCTATTAATACGCACCCAGCTAGGGTGTCGCAATAGAGAAAATAATATAAGACAACATCACTAAAGTGACATCCATGTTATGTGTGTCGATATACCGGCGGATATGAAAAAACCAGTCACATTCCCTTTGACAAAGTCAAAGTTGACTTGGTAAACTAGTGTCACAATAGGGACGATTTATTTTAAATATATAGGGCGCATTATAAATATGTTTTCTGACAACCCTATAGTCCTTAATCCCCTAATTCCCAACCCTTAACCCATTTAACCTCCTATACCCCTAAACCCCTAACCCATTTAACCCCCTAAACCTCTAAACCCCTAACCCATTTAACCCCTAAACCCTAAACCTATAAACCCCTAACCCCTAACCCCTAAACCCTTAACCACTAACCCATTTAACCTTCTAAACCCCTAAACCCATAACCCATTTAAACCAGTAAACCCTAAACCTCTAAACCCTTAACCCCTAACCCCTTAAACACTAATTCCCAACCCCTAACCCATTTAACTCCCTAAACCCATAAAACCCTAACCCATTTAACCCCCTAAACCCTAACCCCATTAACCCCTAACCCCTATAAGTCTCCTCCACCATAAATATTTGCAAAGTGCACCATCCCAATCCAATGTGTTCAACAAGTTATTCCTCTATCATTGACACATTTGTAACATCCTCTTCTTCACATGTCTCGGCTTCTTCTTCTTCATTGCAATCTGCAACTCTGTTAGGTCCCTGTAATTTGTCAGATTGAAAAGACCAAATAGACAAGGGTAACATCAAACCAACTTTGGAGTCCTAGGACCTAGCCTTCTTGGACTCAGAGAGGGCTCTCTCTATATTTGTGTAAAATATATAACTTGTTTGATTTAAAATGTTGATTTTAGGCTAGTTAAAATGATAGGGTTTGTTTGTTTTGTTTTGTTTGGTTGGGTTGCTTGTTTAAGAATAACAGATAGAGTAAGATAAATTCAAACCATTGGTTTATGGGGTCTATTAAAAGGCTTGAAAATTACAGCAATGAATCAAGGGTGTTTCATAGGGAAAGTTAACAAAGCCAAATGGATCTTAATAGTTTATGTGAGTGTGAAATGAACATTAAGTTGTGAATTTAGTAGGTTTAAATGGCAATTAAGAATCCTTTAACATATATTATAACAAGAAGAGTCTTTAATATCACTATGCTTTAAGAAAGAATCAAAGGATAGGGTGCACCATAAACTTCTTTTACCTAGCTTTACCAAATAAACTTAAAAAAAACAATCCAGCAAACCCTAGAGAGTAGGGAACTCCTAAATTCTCTAGTTATTCACCTTCAAAGAAATAAAACATTCAAGATAAAAAACAAGTGATGATTAAAGAGTAGGGAACTCCTAAATTTCTTTAATCAGACTTTAAAATACCTTCAAAGTGACTATTCAATATGGACTAAAGGACAGGGCAAACCATAAACTTCTTTAGCCAAACCCTAATCAGTAAACTTCAAAGACAAGGCCTTAAAAACAATGTTTTAAGCTACAACAAAGGACAAGGCATACCATAAAATTCTTTGGCATGGCTCCATTAAATCATTTTCAAGACAAAAAGCTAATGGAACTAGAGATCAACTAATAATTCTCTAATCAGACCTAGCAGAGGAAAACATCTAAACAACAGAAAGTAGACATAATTAAGGTGCCTCTCAACAACATATCTTAATCTAAATTTTCTACTCTGTCATACGAGAAAATATGAATAATATGGAAAACATATGAGGAAACAATAACTAGATTAGTATAACATCACGATTTGACAAAGTCCATGAATCCTATGAATGTGCTTACTCCATTAACATTCAATCCAAGACAGTCACAAAGCTCTAAAACCAATTTCTTCAGAACTCAAAATCTATATCATATTGAGCTCAACAATAAACCAACAACATTATAAAGCTTTATATGCAGTATTTATCTGCAAAATGAGGAGGTGAAACCCTATCTAGGGTTTTAGAAGTCATTAATTACATAGTTAAATGCATTTGACCTTTGTGACCATGCAAGGCCAAATGCAAAAATATCTAAACTCATTTATGGCAAAAATAACTTCTAACATAACTATTTGAGCTAATTTTGGCAAAATTTTGACTTTAAGGCTCCAAAATATCTTTTTGAATAGCTCCTAGCAAGGGCGCATCTCCAAGGTACAGGGGTGCAGCACCAAGACGAACGCGCAGCGTGAAGACGAGAAAAATGACATGTTTTGCAGCTGATTTTTGGAAGCCTTCCCGATGTCCCAATTAGCTCCATGATAGCTCATTGGAAAGCCTGTCTTGTCTAGTTTCCAAATCAGCCATTAGTTTCTAGAATGGTGCCCATTTTATAATTCAAAAATCACTTCTCCCAAGACTACTAAACGCGCAGTGCCAATGTTGAAAAGAGGGCAGAAAGGTTATTTTTTGGTGGTTTTTGGCCCTTTTGAGGGACCAGTTTTGCTCCAAATGATATGAAATGTTCTGAGGATGATGCCCTTGGCATGAGGAACATGAAAATATTGACCTTTTTTCAATTTAGTGCCCCAAAGAAGAGCGCAGCGCCACTGGCGTTGTGTGTTTGGCCCAATTTTCTGTAAGCCAAATTGTCAAAATATTTTGCCGCCCATTTTTCAATTTACCACTTTTTTTTCACTTAAAGAAAATAGTGTTGCGTTTTTTTTATTTTCCGTTATTCATTTATCAGTGCATCCTTTAATTGAACTGCGCCGGTGCGTTGTGTTATAAAACGACACCGGTGAGCAAAATTAAAAAAACTCACTAGTGCGGTTATCTGTACATTACGCATCGTAATGACATTTAGGTTTGTGCACCAAAATTTATTGTTGTTTTGCTCAAATACAGGGAGAAAGTATCATATATTATATGGAATGGAAAATTCTTCAAAATCCATCTCATTCCATAATATTTCTCAAAGTCCATCGCAGAGTTCTCCCTATCCATGTGGAGACGTAATATTTACTTCAGATTTGTTTTATTTTTTCACTATCTAATTGAATTTATATATGTTTTTTATCCATGCAGTCAATCACACACAACTTAATTAAATTTATAATGTATACAATTTTGCAGGTTCATGCAGATTCAGCATTGAGTTCAGATGCACAAAATATTCAAACTGCTCCAAAACGTCGGAAGTTCTTATCAGGAGCTGCATACCACAAGGCACATTTGGTAGATGAAAATGGACAGCCGCTTCACCCTGCCAATTGTAACAATATTGCATCTTCTAGCCACAATCCCGGGACAATGATGGTAATTATAATTATAATTGTTTGGTATATATATTGATTAATATGTAATTATTTCAACGTCAAACCAATTTATAATCATGCAATATTATCAACGTGGTTACTAATTGATATCATATATTTTGTACTAATCATGTTCAATTTGTTTTTTTTCATTATTAGGATTAGAGTGATGATGAAAAACCTACCTAAAATATTCCGTTGCACCCCATGAAAATTTCAAATCGAGAGAAGACTGAATTAAGAGAAAAAATTGAAGAGGAACAATACCAAGGATGGTTGAATCAACCACTGATTCAATTCCTGCTACGTCCAGATTCACTAATTATGAATGACTATAGAAATAGTAGTTCTTCACAAGCTGGCAATGGAGGCAATCAAATAGAGGTTGGTATGGATGATTACTTAAGGGATATGACTACCATGGAGACAATGTTGTTAGATGCGTTCGAAAATGATGATCAGCTAGGGGATGATGATCATATCGCTGACACCTTTTTCGAAAGCCTTAAATTTTCTTCCACCACCCCTTTCTTTGGACATGGCAGTCAGTCAAAGTCTACCCAGTTAGGGACAACAATGTTACTGTACAACTTGAAAGCAAAGTTTGGCTTGTCGAATGCATGTTTCTCGGAAATTTTGAGGTAAGTTACCATAAAGTACTCCCCTTATATAAATTTGAAATATAATCAGTACACTGCAATGAACATTACAAATTTTAAATTTTATGAATGTTAATAATTATATTGACATTAATTTACATCTAATATTAATATATTTTTCCATGATCACCAACTACAGGTTATTCAAAGATAAGGTTCCTCCAAGTGATAATGTCTTGCCCGGTAGCTACGAAGAGGTAAAGAAATTGTTGAAAATGTTAGGTGTTGAGTACATATAATATCATGCATGTCCAAATGATTGTATTCTATATAGAGAAGAATATGCATACAAAGAGATGTGTCTAAAATGTGGGCATGACAGGTATGATAAATCAAAAAAGAAGGGTAAATCACGTACTGGTCCTCCTTTTAAGATATTGAGGCATATGCCTATAATCCCAAGGATTCAAAGGCTCTTTCGTTGCAAAGAATTAGAAATGTTGCAAGGATGGCATGCCTCACATAGAAGTGAGTTGGGAGTTATGCGAATCCCAACTGATTCAATAGCCATGAAGCATATAGAGGGTACATGGCCCAAAAAATTCAAGAACAAAGTACGAATTCTACGACTCAACATAGCCATGGATGGCGTCAACCCATATTCCCTCCAGAACACCAAATATTGTGTTTGGCCTGTAGTAGTGATCAATAACAATATCCCCCCATGGTTGTCCATGAAGAATGAACATCTTATGTTGGCTCTCATAGTCCCTGGTAGAAGACAAGTGAAGAATATGGATGTCTACTTACAATCACTGGTAGATGAATTGAAGGAATTATGAGATGGGATAAATGTATACGATGTATCAAGACCCATCGTAGCAGAGAGGAGTTTTATGTTGTATGTCATATGTTCTTACATGACACATGATTATCCAGGCTTAGGAGTTTTCTCTGGTAAATTACATGTTTAATTTATTGATTTGTTTATATATAATGTAACAATATTCTTTCACATATTAGTTATTTAATACGTTGTAATAATATTTGTTATGATTTTCATGATATTATGTTGTGAAACCAGCTCCAAAAAGAGAATAAAAGATATATCAACGCCTTAGAAATAAGCCACTTAGAGGGGGCAACCTCCAATACATTACATGAATGAACAATTCTTGGATGATTCAAATTAAAAAACCTCCTTTCTATATATAGGAGTCCATGGGGCCACAATGTAATCCTAGTGGGGCTACAATGTAATTCTAGCCGACCTAACAATAATAATTTAAGGGCACAATAATAATAATATGGGGGTTACAAGGGTACAATAAGGGACTATACTAGTAATATAGGGACCTAACATGCCCCTCTCCTTCAAAAAGGTGTTTTCCTCAATGCTTGAGTAGCTCTAGGTGCTTCTGTATAAAATTCTCATCCTCCCATCTAGAATCTTCAGTGGGTAAGTTCTTCTACTTGATGAGGACCATAGTACTTTGGTGATAATTTATTATCCTTCTTAGCTTGCTTGAGCGACATTTGTTTGTATGGTTGTAGCCATAAAAATACCCAATCTCCTACATCAAAACTTCTCTCGCTGCGATGTTGATCTGCCTGTTGTTTCATTCGATTTTGTGCCAAATTTAGGTTATCCTTTAAGAGTTGCATAACTTCTTGCTGATGCTCGATGTGATCTTCCACTGCTTGAACCTTCGAATTTTCCCTTAAAGATGATGTGATGGATGGTGGATGATATCCATAAAGTGCCATAAATGGGGTCATTTTTGCTGCAGTATGGAAGTAAGTGTTATACCACCATTCAGCGAGAGGTAACCACTTGACCCATTGTGTTTGTTTATCAGATACAAAACAATGAAGATATCCTTCCAAACATTTATTTACTATCTCAGTTTGACCATCAGATTGAGGATGATAAGATGAGCTATGAGCTAATTGAGTACCCAAACAAGAAAATAACTCTGCCCAAAAATTTCCAGTAAAAATGGGATCTCTGTCGCTCACAATAACCCTTGGGCTTCCATGTAGCTTTTGAATTCTATCCATAAATGTAGTAGCAACTGTACTTGCTTTAAATGGATGAGATAATGCACAAAAGTCTGCATACTTGGTAAGTCTATCAACTACCACCATGATGACACTCTTTCCTTTGGACTTAGGTAAACCTGTGATAAAATCCATTGAAATCTCCTCCCAACGTTGACTTGGAATGGATAAAGGTTGTAGAAGACCCGGGTCTTAATTGTCTCAACTTTATTCTGCTGGCAAACCAAACATTCCGCCACAAACTTTTGAATATCAGATTTAAGGCCATCCCAAAAAAAATCTTTCTTCACCCTGTGGTAAGTTTTTAAAAATCCTGAGTGTCCTCCTAAAGGAGAAGTGTGCAATTCCAAAACAATATTTTGTTTTAGTTGGGAATTCTTACAAAGATATAAGCGATCTTTGTACCATAAAGAATCATTTTTCCAACTAAATGTATCAGATGTACTAGGATCTTGCTGCAAATTTTGAATGAGTGTCCACACGTCTTCGTCCTTCTTCCATTCATCTCTTGCTTCGGTTATCCAATCTGGTTGGATAATAGAAATGGCACAAAGCAATGCTTCCACCTCTTCATTCTTTCTTGAGAGTGCATCTCCAACAACATTAAGCTTTCCTTTTTTGTAGATTATTTCAAATTCATAACCCAACATCTTTGTGACCCATTTTTGCTGCTCTTCTGAAGATAGTCTTTGTTCCAAAAGTGTTTAAGACTATCATGATCAGTTTTTACCTTGAAGTGTCTTCCCATTAGGTAAGTTCTCCATTTCTTTAGTGCATGCAGTATTGCTAACATTTCCTTCTCATAAATAGGTTTCTTTAAATACTTTCCTTTGATTGGACGACTTTCAAAAGCAATGGGTCTTCCTTCTTGCATTAAAACAGCACCAATTCCATTTCCTGAGGCATCACATTCCACAATAAAGCTTTTTGTGAAGTCTGGCGTAGCTAAGACTGTTGCTAGGCACATTTCCTCTTTAAGATGTTCAAAGGCATTAGTTTCTTTAGGAGTCCATGAGAATGAATCTTTCTTCAATAATGGTGTTAGAGGTGCTGATATTCTCCCATAATTCTTAACAAACTTTTGATAATACCCTGTTAACCCGAGAAATCCTCGCAACTGCTTTATGGTTGTGGGGAATTTCCATTCCTTAATGGCTTTAATATTGTTAGGGTCTACCTTAACACCCTCGTGAGATAAAATATGACCCAGATATTCCACCTCTTGTACTCCAAAGAAACATTTTTTGTTTTTGCATATAATTGTTTCTCCTGCAATAGTTTGAGCACCCTGTCAACATGTTGAACATGATCCTTCCAAGACCTGTTGTAGATTAGTATATCATCAAAAAATACTAGCACAAATTTTCTAAGGAAGGGTTTGAAAATGGAATTCAACAACCCTTGAAATATAGAAGGTGCATTGGTAAGGCCAAAAGGCATGACCAAAAATTCATAATGACCCTCATGATTTCGAAATGTTGTTTTTGGAATATCTTGAGTCTTCATTCTAATTTGATGATACCCTGAACGAAGATCCAATTTGGTAAAATAAATTGCTCCATATAATTCATCCAATAATTCATCAATCACAGGAATGGGAAATTTATCTTTAGTGGTGAGCTTATTGAGCTCCCTATAATCCAAACACATGCGCCATGATCCATCCTTCTTGTGTACCAATACTACAGCAGCAGAGAAAGAACTTTGACTAGGTTGAATTATACCCGCCTCTAATATTTCTGCAATCATACATTCAATTTCGCTCTTTTGGACATAAGGATATCTATAAGGCCTGATGTTTGGAGGAACACTTCCTGGAATCAAATGAATATCATGATCATGATCACGAATAGGTGGGAGTCCTTTTGGAGTTTCAAAAACCTTGGAATGATTGTCTAAGACTTTTTGGAGATCTGCAAAAATAGATGATTTTGATGTTGGAACTTCTAGTGAGCATAATTGTGAAATTATGCCTCGTTTTTCTTTCTTTAGAAGCTTTTTCATGACATTAAAGCTTATTATCTTTCCCGTCTTCCCTGCAATACCCTGTAATTCAACTTCCTTTCCTTCTGAAAAAAATTTCAAGAAAAGTTCTTGAAAATTAAAAGCTATCATCCCCAAAGATTGTAACCATTGTACTCCTAGTACAACATCAACACCTCCCATAGGAATGGAAAGCATTGGTATATTCAATACATATTCCCCCATGGTTAGCTTGATATTATGGCATTTTCTAGAGCAATTTATAGTTCCTCCATTTGCAACCATCACTTGACATTCTAGTGTTGGGTATAAGAAACAATTCAATTCCTTGGCTACCTTACAATGAATAAAATTATGGGTACTACCTGAATCAATCAACACTATTACCTTTTTCTTCTTGATATGTCCTTCTATCTTGAGAGTTTGAGGAGTGGTAATTCCTGCCAATGCATTATATGATATGGTCGGACTCATTTCTTCCTCTTCTTGGGTTGGTTCCTGGTGTATATCCTCTTCTTGTTCATTTTCTTCTTTCTCTTCACAATCTATGTAAAATAATTTCTTCTCAGCACACTTATGACCTTTAGTGTATTTGCTATCACAACTGTAGCAAAGCCCTTTTTCTCTTTTTTCTTCCAATTGTTGTGGTGTCAACCTTGTAGGTTGTGGAAATCTAGGAGTAGCAAAACTTCCCTCTTTATAGAAGTGAGTGGTAGGCTTCCTTGTCGCCATAATTTTACATTCAATTTTTCTTGCCAACCTAAATGCCTTCTCCAATGAATCAGGTTCCAAAACGTCAACTTCATGTTGGATGTTATCCTTTAAAGTACCTATGAAGAGATCAATCCTGTGTTCCTCTGGAATATCAGTTACCCTTATATTCAATTTTTGGAAGTCCTCAATGTTCTCCCCCATTAAACCCTTTTGTTTGAGATTTATCAATTGGCTAAAGAAGGTGTTGCTCTTTGTATCCTCATAATGTGCTATCATTTCCTCCGTAAAAATTGACCAAGTGACAATTTTTTTACGGGAGCAAAGCCATCGATACCATACAAATGTATTTTGCTCTAAATGCAAAGTTGCAATGCGTACCTTTTGTGTGTTTTGCACATTATGGAGATCAAAATATTGCTCCATCTGTAGTATCCATGTTACAGGATCCTTTCCATCAAACTTTCTCATATCCATTTTTGGAATATGGTGGTTCTTCCCGCCAACATTAGATTTTATGAAATCACGATTAACATTTATTTTGTTCTCATCATGAGTTTCCTCTAATATCTTTTCACCATTAGGAAACATTTCTTGTATCAACTTTGTCAAACCTTCCATGTCTTCTTTTAGATCATTCTTCATGTTTTCCATTTTAGCTTCCATGTCATCCATCTTAGATTCCATGCCAGCTTCCATGCCATCTATATTAGATTCCATGCCATTCTTCAAACTATCCATCTTAGATTCCACGCCCTTCTTCAAACCATCCATCTTAGTTTCCATGCCTTTCTTCAAAACTTCCATGTCATTTTTTGTTGCTCTTTGCGAGACCGAAATTTGTTGCACTTGCTCTTGTAATTTTGATATGTCATGTTGCCTTTCTTCGTCTTCATGAGTCATAGTAGAGATTTTTAATGGCTTAATGGGTGTTGAATTATTTTTAGGGGCCATTTTAGAATCCAATACTGATATCTATTCTACAATATTCCATTGGAATCAATTCAACTTGATTCTTCAAACAAGACTTATGCAATTCAGAAAAAATAAATAAAAAAATACACACCTTTTACTTGCTTTTGAGGAGCTTGATATTGAAATTGAATTATCTCTATAATTTTGGATCCTCAATATCTGGAATTCAGCCCTTTAGTAGCCCTCTAAAGCTTCTTTCAAATGCCATGGGTCTGATCTGATTTAGATTCTTCAAGGCAAAGTTATGTCCAATCTCCCACAATGACCCAATTTTGGATTGGTTCATTAGAGAAAATTTGTATGACTTGCCACGTGTCCCTGTTTCCTCCTTTGGCTCTCAAATTGATAGAATGAAAACTAAAGTCTGTGTACTTGCAGTCAATATTTATAGCATTCTAATCTGATGCTCATAGAGAGAGCTATGAAGATTTTCCCACGATCACCTCTTTGAGATGAAATTCAGAAGCCTCAAAAAGCCCTAACTTCCACAGATCATATCTTCGAAAATATTGCGAACCAATATCTGATATTTTGTGATGATGTTCCTCAGGATTGTAAATTTTCACTCTAAAAATTTCAACTTCTGAACCTTGGTAGAAAAAACGTTACTACGAAAATACCACGATGACCTGTTTAGGTTAAATTCACGAGCCTACAAAATGACCTAACTTGCACAGATCATATCTCTGAAAATTTTGCGAACCAAGCTCTGAAATTTTGTGACGATGTTCCTTAGGCTTTTTGCTTCGTACTCTAAAAATTTCGGATTTTGAACCTTTGTATAAAAAAAGTTATAGAGAAAATTTCATGATGACCTGTTTGGAGCAGCGAAACCCTAAAATCTCAAAGCTTTGATACCAAATGTTGTGAAACCAGCTCCAAAAAGAGAAGAAAAGAGATATCAACGCCTTAGAAATAAGCCACTTCGAGGGGGAAACCTCTAATACATTACATTAATGAACAATTCTTGGATGATTCAAATTACAAAACCTCCTTTCTATATATAGGAGTCCATGGGGCCACAATGTAATCCTAGCCGACCTAACAATAATAATTTAAGGGCACAATAATAACAATATGGGGGTTACAAGGGTACAATAAGGGACTATACTATAATATAGGGACCTAACATATTCTTTAACGTGCCATGCATATTAATTAATGTATACAAATATAATCTCACAGGTCTTGTAACAAAAGGGTATTTTGGATGTAAATGTTGTGGACCTTCTCTGAAAGCTAGATGGTCCAAGGACCTACGAAATCCAGTGTATGATTGCTCCAGGATATTCCCACCAGAACAACACCCTTATAGAAGAGCAGCATCTACTTTCAATGGTAAACGAAAGAGAACCCAAAGGCCTCCAATAATGACACCAGCTGAATGGATTAGAGAATATGAGAGAGAGAAGGTGAAGGAGTTCATAGAAATGTTTGATTCAAATGGGGAGCCTATGTTCGATGATCCAGATTTCTTCAACACCTATGTTGAGAAATTGCCCATTGGGATGAAAAGGAAATCTATCTTTTATGATCTCCCATATTGGGAGCATCTTAAGATTTCCCACTTATTAGATCCCATGCATATATTTAAAAATGTTTCATCTTCTTTATAGAGGCACATATAATCGAAAAAAAGTGACACATTAGTTGTTAGGAAAGATATTATTACTTCAAAAACTAAAAAGAAATATTGGCCAAGATGATTGGAAAGTACGGGATCAGAGGCAGGAGCCAGTCCCTCTAATTCATGGTTTTTCAAAGATGGTGATGTCCCATGGATTTAAAAAAAAAATTATATATCTTTGGTAAAGGAAGTTGTAATGGATGTGAGGGTGCCAACTTCTTATGGGTCTTCACTACGACGTTACTTCACCGTGGATGACCATTTTTCGGGGTTGAAATCACATGACCATTTGAATCTTTTATGAGTACGTATAATGTCAAAAGCATGATTTTATTATTTGTTATATTAATAAATTTTATCCCATGCAGGTATCATAAAACATAACTAATTGTGTATATTATTGCATGTGTTTATAACTTTGCAGTGTCATTATCCTTTTTTTGTGTGTGGGTGTGTGAAACATGAATTCCCTCAAGACCTAGGATGTGCCATATCTAAATTATCAACATTTGTACGTTGGACCACGTCAAAGGAGATTCACGTGGCTAACATTCCACAATGGCGTCAAGAGATAGTTGAGATTGTTTTTATGTTTGAGAAGGAACCGCCGATGACTTTCATGGACTTATAGGTTCATCTTCTAATCCACCTAGTAGATGAGGTTGAATTAGTTGGGGTTGTTTCTTGTCATTGGATGTTATTCTTAGTGAGGTAAATGAATAAATTGAAAGGTTTTGTTCGACAAACGGAAAAACTCGAGGGGTCTATGGCAGAGGGGTACGTATCGTATGAGTCTTTCTACAATTCCAGTGAGTACATCAAGAAGATCAACAACAGACCAGGTGCGGTGATTTGGGATGATCATATGGATGAAGACAAAAGAGAAGGAGAGTTGCTCCAAACGAGTGGAAAAAAGCGCTTGAAAAAGAGTAAGCGACTTATAATTTTTCAAATTTACAAAAAATAATTAATATTCATGTTGAACTTCAATATAATGTATATTTTGATCTCTAAGTACTATACAATGTTGGTTTTATTTCATCAGCGAATGCAGAAATTGAAGCAATCAATAAATTCATTCTTTACAATTCTGAAGCGACACAACCTTGGGTCGCATTGCATGAACAAAACAGGATGAAATGGGATAGTGAAAGGAAAGAATTCAGACGGTTGAATGGTAGAAGTGTGCCTTATCCTAATTATTTAAAAGGAAATATGCCAAAAATATGCCCCAACAGTTGGGTTGTTGACCAAGTCAAAGAGAAATACGGTGCTACCGGTCGTTACCCGCGTGTTGAAGAGGATGCGCTAAACATAGGGATTGGGTGCAGCAACTCAGTAATCATCTTTTTAATTTATATGTAAATTTGAAACTTATATTAAGACGTCTACATTTCATATTTTAACTGCTGGATTATTATTTATAAGACACATGACACTATGATTTTTTTAACTTTTTTATAATAGGTGTATTTGTTCCCATCTATGTGGGCATATGGACACCATTTTCACACATAAAATGCCGATGCTGGAAACATCACACGAGACTGTGGAGTGGAAGTTGAGTTTGATTAATCTATTTGATCTAGCCACCATGATCAACAACTAGTACGAGGGATGTTAGGTTACATCGGAAAGATACAAGAGATCATTGAAGTGGATTTTTCTTCTTTCGAATGTGTTATTTTTAGTTGCAAGTGGTGGGACACCTTTGATCGGAATAATGTAAAGGAAGATCGTGATAGTAGGCTGATATGTATCAACTCTAGAAATATGTGGGATGAAGCTAAGGAGCCCTATGTTTTCCCTAAAAACTGCAACCAAGTGTTTTTTAACCCAGATGTGTTGGATAGGGATTGGTGGTTCGTATTGACACATGACCATTCATCAAAACATATTTTTGAGAACAATAGTGTTATCATGCCATGCAAGCTAGAAGATAATGAGGGTGATCATGAGAACCGAGAGTGATATGGTACATGTGTTATTTATACTTTTTAAGATGGGTTTTTTGAAATATTAATATAATATGTATTTTGAATTAATTGGTAATTTGCATTGTGTTAATGTTAAAATCAATAATTCACTTGATAATTTGGTATTATGTTGATCTTGAAAACAATGGCATATTGTATAAATTAATTCTTTTTTT
The DNA here is from genome assembly GCA_034641835.2 of Pinus albicaulis. Lineage (NCBI taxonomy): Eukaryota > Viridiplantae > Streptophyta > Pinopsida > Pinales > Pinaceae > Pinus > Pinus albicaulis. The sequence goes on from JAXQQM020073571.1 coordinate 77,950, forward strand.
GTATCTAAGATCGTAATAAAATAATGATAATTCTAAAGTACAGGAATTTATATTCATTATTTTCTAAACTTTATTATGTTACAATAAATCATATTATTCTAGATTTATTATTTTACAATTATTTAAAATTTACAAATTTACAATTTTAAAAATTTTAATAAATTCATTTCACATTACTACAATTAAAATTTTTCAAATATTTTACATACAATTACAATTACAATTACAATTACAATTTTACAATTTCACGTACAATTACAATTGCAATTACAATTTTAGAATTTTAAATACAATTAGAAATACAAATATTACAAATTTACAATATTATGATCATTTGGTATTAAATTAATTAATAAACATCACGTTCATGATAACCATCGTACAAACATCATATTTGACTAAAAAACACATTCAAAATCACTAACTGCATCATCATGATCATGATCATCTAACAAAACACAATTAACATTATATATTAACATCATCAGTACAACACAAAAATCAAATATACATCTCATGCTATCACATACACATCTATCTGCAAGCTCCACGTTAAATGAACATATCTAACATGCCCTAACAACATACACATCATGATGATCACTAACATGTAAATTAAGTACAATTTCAACATGAACATAAATACATGGACCATATATATATATATATACGTAACTGAATAATGTTAAAAATATACAACTGTAATATAAATGTCATGGATCAGCTGGTGGTAGTACAACATCAATATCAGTACTAGTGGCCAATGGTCCAGCCTCATCTCCATGATGACTGCTGGTAGATGCTAGTGGAGGCTAATGCAAATCTAGCGCAGCGTGAGGCTGTGAACGATCATGAGATGATGGTACGTTGTGCCTCGCAAATTGTCCATCATCTGTTGCGGCTCGATCGTAACGTGCAACATTCCTCTTCAGTTGCATAAAAGTTGTCGTAACTCCTACGACATGCCGCATCAGGCTATAAATGTCATGCGACATGCCTCTCCGCATCTGTAATAGCTTCTCATCAACCTTTTTCTCTGAAATCAGCGAGCTTGATGCCTGCCTCAAAAATCAATGAAATGCGTTGTCGCCCAACTCCATCATGTATCTAGCATCACTAAGACGTCGACCGCGCACCGGCGCACCAACAGGAGCAGGTGTCTGATCTGCACCAGCCTCCTGATGATCCTCAGAAATATCTAACATGCTCTCATCCTCATCAGGATCCACACCCGGATCAGGTGGCGGTGGTGGCATCTCCTCACCATCAAAAGAGCTAATGTGTGCAAAATATATAAAAGTACACAAAAAAAATTAGAGGATTTTATTACACAATTTAATAAAAACAAGTTAAAGAACATGTTAGAATCAATTTAAATAAAACAGTAATATTACCTCTATCATCTAGCGGCTCATTAGTTGTGAAGAGGATGTTGGCACACCCTCGTCAATCCAATCCTGCATAAGGATAGGGGACCAAAATGAAGGGATGCTCATTAACATTGGCTAGCAACTCCAGTGCATCATCTGATATCCTCGCTGGAAAAAGAGTCTCCTCCCTCTTTGGAATCAACTGCCCCCACATGTGCATACGTGCCTCAGTAATCGGCCTATGAGGCTACCGAAGAAAAGAAGGCCTCGTCTCTCAAAACCTCTCAAAAAATAAACAAAAAATCTTTGAAGAAAAAGGGAAGTTGACCCTCCCTTGTGCATGAGCACAACATCTATCTAATGTTGTACAGAACTGCCGCAAAAAAATGGCAGACCACCTCACAAGTCGTGGATGTTGTAGTAAAGAATCGACAGAATATAAAAGCTGGCAACTAATGCATTGCCTGTCACTGGTGTTGTGTGAAATGGTGGAAATGATAAGTGAGAGACACTGGACCTCCTCACAACCAAATGCACCAATACGTAACTGCCCTCTAGTGACCTGAAACTCTGCAGGAGATACTAAATTTTCTCTAATGTATCTCTGCGAGTAAACTAACTAACTCCCTGCCACACATCCAGCTGGAACCTTGGGGAACGAGGGAAAATCCACCCCTCTCCTCGATAGCCCTGTAATAAAATATACATCCTCCTCAGTGGGTGTGTACCATTGGTTGATACCAACTCGGAAAGCCTATTGTTGGGCATTCCACCTTCGGATAAGATGTCTCAAAGGACTTTAGGGAAATAGCCTCCTCATAGAACTTGATAGGCCTACCTGCCTAAGGAGCCCCTACGTCGCTGCTATAATAGGGCGAGGGTACGCATCTCTCTCCCTCTCTCTTGCCTCCCACAGGTGAACCATGTTATATTGTTCCTCCTGTTGTTGTTGTTGTTGCCCCTCTTCTCTCCTTTCACGTCTCTGAATGATTGACATATTAATCACAATTTTTTTTATTAAATGACACATGTATTTACAAATATACGTATATAATTATTTTTTTGAAAAATAAATAAAACAAGAGTAGGTGCACCAAAAACACAGTCACGCACCGGTCCCCGTGCGTCTCCCCACAAAGCGCACCGGATACAATGCACCTGATGATATCCACCGCACCGGAAGCGGTGCTCTAGAAAATGTTTTTAGCGCACCGTTCACTACGTGTGGTGTTAGGAGGCCAGTGCGCTGACTTCACTATCCGCCCGAGGCTTATAACTAAGTCAGCACACCACCCTCCTGCCACCGTACATAGTCGTCGGTGTGGTATTTTAAGAGGCCGCACCATTGACCTAGGCCAAATATGATAAGGCGTGCACTGACAAAAATAGCCAGCCCGGGGTTGTTATCTCAGTCAATGCACCACATCACCACAATTCAACTAGGTCAACAGTGTGGCCAGGTAGCCGACCGCATCGCTATTTTTAAAGAAATTTAAATAGCACGGTGCACCTTTGGTATCCAACCTGGAATTGGTGCGGATAACCTTAGCATCAGTTTACCAGCCTGAACTATTGACAATTTCAAATTGCGGTTCCGGTGCGCTGAAAACATTACCTGCCCCGGGGCTGATAATTCCATCAACGCACTGAGTTTCCGCGATACACCATTGTCAACAGTGTGCACTCGTAACTGACTGCACCGCACTTTTTAAATTTTTTTAATTAACATGGTGCGTCGTAAGGTACCGCGCTGGAACTGGTGCAGATACCGTCAGCACCAGGTCGGTGCGACCTGTAAATTTATAGGCACCACTGCAAACCGGTGCGAGCCGAATGACTTGAGCGCACTTCGCGATAATTTTTTTTTCTTTTAATGGTTAATTTTAAGGTTATTTCAAATTTTGATCCGCTAAAAGGTTTAATTATGGAAAAACAAGAAAAATACTTGTACATTTACCCGTCGAGGAGGCATATTGGCTGTACAATTTGCAAAAGAAAATTTGTTCACTATTCTATAAAATTCAAGCTGGAGATTGGTGGCAATGCACAACAGCAGTGCATGGAATAAGTGCAATGGGAGCACGGATGTCAGTGCGGCTCAAACAAGGTTAACTTGCATCGGTGCTTGAGAGCTCTATAGCAGTGACAAAAGTGAAAAAATGTAGTTTTTTGGCCGTAATTTTTTTTTATTTAACCCTATTACGGTGCGTGGGGTTTTTATTGGCGTACTAGTGCGTTTGCACTATGCTGCCCCGGGCAGTTTCTGTTTTCGCGCGCATTTAGGAGGCACCGGGGCGGCGTAGCGATAACACATCGGTGCTCTACATTAATAAGATGCACTGGGCATGCTGTCTGGTGAACCAATAATTTTTGCGGTTTTTTGGCCGTAATTTTGTTTTTTTTAAACCCTTTTCTAGTGCGCGGCATTAATGGGGCCCCGATGCGTTTCCGTTATTCCGCACCGGGCAGTTTCTGTTCCACGCATTTTTTATGAGACACCGGGGCAGCTTAGTAGTAACGCACCGATGCTCTACAGTAATAAGACACACCGGGAACACTGTCCAGTGAACCAATGATTTGTGCATTTTTTTTGCCGTAATTTTGTTTTTTTAAACCCTTTTCTGGTGCGCGGAATTTATGGGGCACCAGTGCGTTTTTGTCATTCCACCTTGGGCTGTTTCTGTTCCATGCACTTTTTATGAGACACCGATGCTGATGAGTTGACACGCACCGGTGTTGTTCCTTATTAAAGGCACCGGGCATGTGTGTACGGAGCGCACGGTTTTCGGTGTGCCAATGTTTTATACGGTTTTTTTACAGTAATTTTTTTTATTTAACCATCTACAGGTGTGCGTGTTTTATGGACGCCCCGATGAGTTCTCTTTATTCCACATCGGGTGGTATCTATTTTTGTGCATGTTTTCAGAAGCACTAGTGTGGTAGACATGTAAGGAACAAATGATGTACAGGAATATGATGCAACGAGCGAGGGTGTTAGGAGCGCACGGTTCCCAGTGTGCCTATGTTTTGTGCACTTTTTTGGCCGTAATTTTTTATTTATTTAACCCTGTTCTGGTGCGTGGGAATTTTATGGCATCCCGGTGCATTGGCGACTTGGTGCGTTTAAGGGCAACCTGGGCAGTGTCAGTTTTCACGCGTTTTTTATGAGGCGCCAGTGCGAAAGTTATGTAAAGTACCGGTACTCCACAAAATTACAATGCACTGGGTGGGTGTGTACAGAGCACACGGTGTTCGGTGTGCCAATTTTTTAATTGCACTAGTGATATGTCATCTTGAACGCACTGGTGCGTTTTGCAGTGATAAGAGCACCAGACGAAATACATCCGCAAAAACCTTCGCCCGCCAACCTCCTCTAGGAACCTCCGCTAGAAACGGATGTATGGGGTATTTTTATAAGGGGTTCCTCAAAAACATCCACTAGAGGGTCTTTTCCTTGTAGTGAGTGAAGGAATCAACTCACATGACCATTTTTACTAGTGGGACCCAGTTTGGCGAAGCAATGTCTAGAACCTTCCGGGAGAGTTTTGAGGCACAAAACGAGATTTTTTCTAGGAAAAAAATTACCAATTTAGCATGAAAAATTTTCATGTTATTCGACAAACAAATATATTTCCAACAATGCAAGAAGCACGTCAATAATATTTTGTATGTAAATGTTATGCCACTCAGAAGTTGACCTAATTGTTTTCACACCTATAGTTCGGAGGATGTTGCGTCAACCCCCATTATTCATGGAAAATGGGCTAGTCACATATTTTTGATGTAAAATATCCTAGAAGATTCTATTTTGTAACTCTAGTTAAGATTTCATGTAGTCAAACTTAACCACTAGTAGGCTATCTAGTTGTATTATAATCAGCCTACAAGGAGGAAGAGGCATTCCATTCTTTCAAGAGAATTATTTTCCATAGTTGAGCAAAGATAGCTAGGAGAGATAGGTGGTAGAGAAAAAAGAGAGGATGTGTGCACTATAGCAACCGACGGGCCACAGGCATTAATTCTTTGGACCTACAGCCTTGTTTTCCAGATAGAGAAAGAGAGTGAAGTGGACTTGCCTTTCAACTAGATTTTTCTCTTGAAAGGGTTTCCTAGAGCATTATTTGTGTATTATGTATGTTTGTGAGCTTATTTTGTCATTTTCTACTTTTGTAGATAATTTCCATTCACATGCATCAGATAATTGTAGTTAAATTTAAATATCTAGAGGTTTAAATAAACTGTAATAGTGTAGAATATTAGAATTTTAATATATTATTATCAGATTTGTTGTAACAAATTTTTCAATGGAATATCTATGACAATTTATATATAAGCTCCTAGTTTAATGGTATAAAGAAATAAAGGAATTTTGTGGTATCTTTTCACACTGAGGTTTGGGCCAATTTCAAATTTCTTGTTCAGATCACCAAGGTAGAGGGAGAAAATAAAACATGACAAAATACATGTAGTGTGCCAAGACTGATATAGTCACTGTTGAGGAGGTAAATCCCCTCTGCGGATAGAGGCGATCCCTACTAGCCCAGATCGGGTCTAGCAACAATCAAACATGCTACAGTGCAGGTTCCTAATCGTAAATAAACCGACTTGCGAGGAAGGCTTACCTGGAATCCAACGCTGTCGTTTGTAGAAGAGGTGGTGCTCCCGTTCCTTTGCCCTGGCAGATCACAATCCTCACGATCTCTGTGATTGGACACCTGCACATGCAAGAAACAACACAAACGCAAGCATAAAATCCAGTGCATACAACTATATATCAGTCGAAGAGGACATAACTCATGAACATGATCAAGAACAAGAGTGGAACCATAACCGATAGTCACTTATCATTAAAGAGTCAAAAGAAGAATACAACCATAGCTTCGACGCAGCACTCTCCTTTAGCGGGTCGTCAGCACAACATGTCTCGATAAAGCCTGTCAGGGATGGGACAATCCTCTCTCTCTGGATACTTGGCAATAGTCTCCTTGCTTGGATTTGGTCTTAGGGAATCAAGAAGCCTTTTGCAGCATGAAAGCTCTTAGGAACTTAGAAATTCTGCCACTCTTTGGAACTAGCTTGCAAATGGAAATGCGCAAGCTTTTATAGAAGGAGGAAGGGGAGTTAGGATCCCTATAATTATGGGATTGGCCCTATCATCAAGGAAGCTTCCATGAGAGGTGGCAAACCACTTCCTCTCTATGGAAATCCGTAGCCAAACCTCCCAACTCAAGATAGAAATCAATCCAGGAATTTGTTAGGATGAAACTTCCACCTTTTATTTTTTAAAAGCACCTCTTAATATGGTTGGCGCGGGTGCGGCTCTATGACATAGCGCCAATTGGGGCGCCCTCTTTGGAGGATTTCCCTCTTGGCGCGAGGGATAAACTATGGAACCGCGCCAATGGAAAAAGAGCTATTTTTAGGGTTTTTTGCAGGGAGATGCCTTCAGGGCAATTAAAGCTCATCTTCAGAGGGATGCAATGAAAGTATTTTCAAGTCTTAACTCTGCCCACAGGTCACGGAATGAGCCCTCCAATGTGCGGGATGGGGATTGTAGGGACGGTGACAAATTTCTGTGTAACAGTCACTGGGAGACAAAAATAAATTCATGGGGTCCATAGAGTAGTAGTTTCCCCCTTGGAAATTCTAAAATGAAAATTATTTCTTTTAATTTTTGGGGCCTAGCAAGTCTTTCCAGGAGACTTACTCTCAAACGAAATGTCGAATTTGATCATCCAAAGATCATTTTCTCCAAGAAACCCATGGATCCATTGATTCCATTTCCTAATTCTTGGAAAGTATTTTGGGTTGTTGGTGGTTTCTATTTTTGGATGCATTTCGTCATTTGGGTGGTCTTGTGATTGATTGGGACGAGATATTTATAGATTTAATCAATTGTTGGAGAATTATATCAGGTATTCATTGAAATGTTCTTCAAGGAAATGGGAAGGTATTTATTTGTGCCAAATTATTTTGGACCCAACCAAAATAGGAAGGAAATTTGGGAATCCTTCTTCCAAAACTCCATTATTAAAATGCCTTCTTAATCATTGGACGAGACTTAAATTTTTCTTTTGGTTCTTCTGAATCCTAGGAGTTCTTCTGAATCCTGGGAAGATCATGTTGTGGTGGACCCCTTGTCTAATTTAATTTTTGATTGAATCAATAATCAGTCTCTGATTGATGTGGATCATACCAAGTTGAAGCCTACATGGAGAAATAAGAGATCACAGTTAAACTGGGTCACTAAGAGAATTAACCATTTATTAGTGACTAAAAACTTCATGGAAGAAATTCTTTATCTTCATAAGACAATGGGTTGATGTTGGTGGTGTTCTACATCACTCCCCTATCTTCATTGAAATTAAAGGACCCTCTCAAAAACCTACAATTCAAGTTAAAATGAACACACATTGGCTCAAAGATGATTTTTTTTTATATGGTTAAGGAGAATTAGACCCCTTTTGACCTCCTATCAGATTCCTAGATGAGGAAAAAAATTTCAAAAAACCTAAAGTGTATGAAAAATAAAACTAGAGAATGGGATTTGGCTAAAAAATAGGTTACGTTTGTGGAACTCAAAGAGACTAAATATCAACTTGAGGATTTTGATAATTAGGATGAGGAAGTCTATGGATTGGCTAGCTCGAAAGGTGATCTCTTTTGACTTGACTTATGGATACAAAAATATTATAAACTCGAGAATTTGAATGGGGATTGAAAATTGGAGCCATCAGGCTTGACAATGGGGATAATAATACAAAAAATTTCCAAGCTTTCGCTAAAGGGCATAAAATGGGAAAAAATATTTGGTCTTTATAAGATCAGGATGGATGGGCGGCTTCCACATTCCCCTCCTTAGCTGACATGGGGAAATGAAATTTTTAAGATCTCTTTAAATCCCAGGAAGAAGCTACCATAGTTGAGGTTATTCACACTTCCCTTCCTTTTCCTTTTTTCATAAACGACGATGGAAACAAGAGCTTAATTTTAGAAGTTACTGAAGATGAGCTGAAAAATGCCCTACATAGTTTCCAAATGGATAAGAGACCTGGTCTGGATGGTTGGGGAGTCGAATTTGTTCGGGTATATTTGATATTCTTAGCTCTAACATTTTGGCAATAGTTGAAGAAGCTAGGATAGAATGTAGGATGTTTCATGCTTTTAATTCTACATTAATTGCTCTAATTCCAAAAGTGGACAACCACACATAGTTTGAAGAATATTGACTTATCTCTTTGTGTAATGAATTCTACAAAGTTATAACAAAGGTGATTTTGTTAAGGTTGAAGCATATTCTTTCAGCCTTCGTGTCAAAGAAATAATTTGGTTTTCTTGAAGGTAGACAAATTCATGAAACCATTAGGGTTGCGTAGGAATTCCTTCATAGTTTGAAAACAATGAATCTCAAAGGTGCGATGATTAAAATATATCTATAAAAATCCTATGACTGTGTCAGTTGAATATACCTCAAGCTTCTCCTCACACATGTTGGCTTATGTCTAGATTTTATAACGTGGGTGGTGACTTATATTCAAACTGTCTCATTTGTTGTGCTAATAAATGGTGTGTCCTCACCCTTTCTTCATGCTTAATGTGGTCTTCATCAGGTTTGTCCTCTCTCTCCCCTTCTTTTCTTGATGGTGGCGGAAGGCCTGAGTCATTTACTGGAGGAGACAAACAAAGCGGTGACTTTCAGGATTGTATGGTGACCAGGTATTTGGCTATCTCACATCTTTTATTTGTTGATGACATTCTAATTTTTTGTAATTTATCCCCTCGGGAAATGGCATTATTGAATTGTATTCTTTCTAAGTTTAGAAAAACCATCGAAATGGTTATAAGTTTTAAAAAATAGACCCTTCTTGTCCCCAACCTAGGGGTTGTTGAACTTCAAGAAATTTTATATTTTCTACCTATGACCTCTTCTCGTTTGGATTAAGGTATTAAATATTTGGGATTCCATTTAAATCCGTAATACATATTGTATAATGGACTAGAAATGATTGATTTGTAAAGTGGAGAAGTGCATTAAAAATTGGTGCCATGGGTGGCTTTTGAGGGCTAGGCATCTTGTTCTCATCAAATATGTCCTTAAAACCATTCCTCTATATTGGGCATCCTTGGTTTAGATTCCAAAATTTATTCTTGAACATACTAGGCATATTTGTTTTAAATTAATCTCTTCTAGAAAAAAGAGGAGTCTACTTTCCCTTGGGTTGGATGGGGGAAATCGCTTGCCCGAAAGCTCACAGGGGCTGGGGCCTTAAGAACATCTTCATTTTATCTCATGCATTGTATGCAAAGTGTGGTTGGAATTTTTTGAATTCGTAGAGATTATGGTCTTTGGCGGTCATTGCAAAATACATTTCTACACCTTCTGTGGAAGATTGAGCTCGTAGAGTTGATAAAACCAAACAAAAAAATTCAATTATTTGGAGGGCTTTGATTAATACCTTCGAGACCATCCGTAGGGGATTGGCTTGAAAAGTGGGCTCAAGCAATATAGTTCATATAGGTTAGGATCCCTGGCCTTGGAGTGGGAGAGATCACATTCTTTGTCCTCCTCTAATTGATTTCCTGTGGGATCAGGCTATCTCTAGGTTGGCACATATTACAAATCAATTTTGTACTACATTTTGGTGTCGAGGTTGGAAATCTTATACAGAGATGAAATCTTATTGAGTTGTTGAAAATTTTTTCTAGGCCTTACGTCATGGTCATACTAGAAGTTATGACGGGGAGAATGAATTGGTGTGGTATGTGTCTTTGTCTGACTTATATACTCCAAAGGCAGTTTATGTATATATAAATCAAAGAACAATGTTTTTTATCCTTGATGGTGGTGGAAACCTGTCTAGAAATGTTGTTGCCCACAAAATGTGAAGATTTTAATGTGGTGCATCATGTATGGAAAAGTTTTGACCTGGGATGTTCTTCGCAAATGCTTCAATCATGGTCTAGGTCAGTGCTCCCTATGTAAAGCCGATGATGAATAAATCATTCATCTTTTGTTACAGTTTCCATTTGGTCAACAAATTTGGTCTCATTGTAAATCAATAAAGGCTTTGATCGGTTCATGGTCTGGTCTTTATGTAGATGATGCCTATAAATAATGGTTATCATTCCCTTATTCTCTTAATTTTAAAGATTTTCCTCTGATTATATGCTAGGGGATATTGATGACTCGTAATTGCTCAATCTTTAAAGATGAGGCATCCTCTCCCACGTCATGTGTCCTGTGGCCATTCTTAGTGCTTTCCACGAAAAAGGATGCATAGCATAAGAGTAATTGAGGGTGAAATCCATGTGATCCAAAAGCTTCCATGGGATTTTGATGGGGGCTTTGACGTTTCGAGGTATCGTAGCAATGGTGGCTTTATTCTTCACTTCTTTGATTCTCACACTTTCCATGTTTTGATGGGATTTGGGTTGGGGTCGAACAACTTGCTAAGGGTACTTGTCTTGCAAAATATTACTTCCTTCTCTATTTAACAAGGGATTTCCACCATTCAATTGTTTGGTGCCTCATTGTAGTTCATTAGGATAAATAGTGTCGAGTTGCGGAAATATTTTTCTGTCTCCAATATTGGATCACGTTATTAATCTAAAAAAATTCGTTTAACCCATTTTCATGAGCGGACCTCGGAGGGTGATTGATTTTCCAAATCAACTTTATTCCCAGACTCGAGTGATCGGAATATATATTTTATTTTTATTTTTATTCATATTTTAAATAAAAAGATACAAAATACTGTTTAATAATTTCTATTTATCTAATTCACAATTCACAATATTGATATATTTAATAATTATCTTTTAATTAATTATATATTTTCTTTCTATGAGGAGACTTAGTTTTGAAAGATGACCTTGGTTCAGAAGATGAGAATGACATTAAAATTGTTTGAGAGAAAGAATTTTATGTTGCAATAGTAGCGAGAATATGATTTTGTTTTTTAAAATGTTTTTTTTAATGTATAAATGGATTCAATCTTTTCAAATTTTAGGATTTTTTTTAAGAAATTCTTCCTACATAGTTCAAACTTGTAGAATTTCAAGTAAAATTGATTGAAAATTTTGCCAAGAAAAAGTCAAAAATATTAAAAAGCTAGACTAAGCTTTTGTCCATATAGATTGACTCATCACTATTCTTCATGAAAACCACCTCACTTGAAATGACCCATTAGTGGTAGATAAAAGAAATACTTTTGCTCAACCAAAAGTCTATTAACTTGTTTTTGTAAATTCATAAAAATTAAATAAACAACTAATAAAAATTTATTTTTATATTTTTTTTAATCTCAAAAATAAATTTTAGAAAAAAACTATTATCCCTACAACACATTAAAAAACAAATTATTAACATTTTAAAATTATAAATAAATTGACACATTAAAATTATATTAACATTATAAAAATAATTTATTTAAAAAGTAAACCCTTTTTTAAATTAATGCAACTGATTTTTATTAATAAAAAAATTTACATATGATACAATAAACTAATCCAGATTTAGCTTCCTAACACACACCTTGGTACTATCTAATTCAAATTGATATTAGTATTACAAATCGAGAAACTAAAACCCCAACCACAACAACTAATTAAACATAACTTTTATAATTTGAAAATAAAGCCAATAAAACATTTCAAGACAAACAACCAAACATAATAAAACTATAATAATCAAACATGAAACTACCAAACAATGAAGCAATGGAACATAGAGACCGCACACCATCTCTACAGAAAAAGCCTACCTTCACCGTACCCAAACATTATCCATCGCTATTTGAGAGAGTAACCACCAAAATCTCTGGCATAGAAAACTCAAAAAATTAGAAAATGTCGGCTAGTTTTCTCCTGATGATTGATGCCACGTCGTCCAGGTCACGGCAAATGTAGATATGTCCCACGTGGTACCCACACCAGCTTTCCCAAATCCAATACCCTATTGGTTGCATAGATATCGTACTTCTCCGGTCACGTGGGCGCAACGAAATTACTTATGTCGGTCGTAATTTTTCCACAAATGCATTACAGCCTGCTATTGGGAATATGGGAATGGAAAATGAGACAATTCCACTATTCTAATTAGAAAATTTACTATGAATTTGTTATAATGATATGTTTGAGTTTTGTAAGGGATTAAAGTGTGACAAGTGTTTTTGTGGGTTAAATTTATGTATATAATTAAAAATATATTTTAAATAATCAAACTGTAATTTTTTTTTTTTTTAAATTAAAATTTAGTATGAATTTGTTACAATTATATGTTTGAGCTTTCTAATAAATTTAAGTGTTTATTTTTTTAAGTTTAGTAGTTCTTTTTATTTTCTCTTTTTCTTTTTTTATTTCATTATACATCATTATGATCGGGGAAGGGAATTGAACCTGTGATAAGTGCTATAACAGCCCACCTCATCACCCTTTAATCAAAATTTCATGGACTAAGCTATTTAAGTGTTGCAAGTGTTTTTGTGTGTTAAATTTAAATATATAATGAAAAATATATTATAAACTAGCAATTGCACCACATGTTGCAAAAGAAAGGCTGTAAAGCAGTAGCATAAAAAAGAATAGCCCACAATAAAGAGGATGTGATATGTTATGCAATTTAATTGAATATTTAAATTATAAATATCAATTATTTTATTTTATTTGAAGTATATGACCATAGAGTTCATGCAAAGTAGCATAAAAAAGAATGGCCCACAATAAAGAGGATGTGATATGTTATGCAATTTAATTAAATATTTAAATTTTAAATATTAGTTATTTTTATTTTATTTTAAGTATATGACCATAGAGTTCATGCAATCATCATCATGTTGAGAGTAGATCATGGTGTACTATAATGATATTCATTTGTTATCTACCAAAACCATATTATATCCTATCTATAAACCTTCAATACATTAATATAAAAAATTAAGATACTAAATAGACAATTAAAAAAAAAAATCAATCAAATTTATTTTAATGGAAAATATTGTAATTATAAATTATTAAATCTATATAATTTGAATATCATATAATTTTAAACTAAAACCTACCAAAATAAGATAGTAAACATTTACAAAAATGAGTTGGACAAGATCATACTCACTAAGAAATGAAAAATATGTAAGAGAACATGGATTGAACCATGTGAATAACCACTCTAAGGGATTGCTCTAAACTACAACCTATCAAAATCAAAAATAGTAAATGTTTCATATTTCTTTGAAGAGGTAAAAAACTATATCCTTGAAATAGATACTATATTTTTTAAACTTCAAGAGACACTATATTGTTGAAACTCCCTATACCAAAATAGGACCATAAAGCCGTATTTGATGAATTTCTCTAAACTACAATCTACCAAAATCAGAAATAGTAAATGTTTAAATTTTTTTTGAAGAGATGAGAAACTATACCCCTATTCCAAAGTGCTTTTAAATTTGACTAAACTTCATATAATCTTAATGATAATAATTTATTAATACAGCCAAACTCAACTTAATCACCAATTTTTTTTATACATATTTAACTATTTAAAATTACAAATTTTCCAAATAATAATCAAATGGTAACCAAATCCAAAAAAATATCTAAAAATATTAATACTTCTACCAAATGTCCTGGCCCAAATCTTGCGAGTACACTGGCAACGGTGGACGGGCCATCAATGTTAACTGACGGCCCTCACGTCAACTTGAGCAACAAAATAGTTTGGAATTTAGCCGTCACTCAATAAACACGTACGTTTTGTCTGGGATTAACATTCAGAGGGAAGAAAAAATCCTTCCCATGAAAGATCTTGCACACTTGTAGATTTGTGTAGAGTTGAAATTGGACATAACTGTAGATTTGTGTAGAGTTGAAATTAGTTTATTCCAAAAGAAGATGATGTGCAGTACTTTTTTTCAATTCAAATTATTTTTTTAATGATGTAGAGATGATGTGCAGTACTTTTTTTTAATTCAAATTATTTTATTTTTCTTTGTTTTAGATAGATATGTAACTATATTTTTAGACATATTACAATATTTTTAGTCATGGTTTTCATATTATTTAAAAAAAATTAAAATTAGATAAAAAATAACAACTATTCTACTCAATCATTACAATAAACAGATTACAACTTTTATAAAAGTAAAGTTATGTTTATCAATGACAAAGATCTTACTTTTGCAATACAGATAACCTCTCAAAAAATTATCATAGTTAAATCCTACCCTTCGAATAGAGATAATCTCTCAAAAAAATTATCATAAATGATTTTTCATAATATCCTCACGAACTCTAGATACTGCCCTGCAGGTTTCAATTTTACAAATAGACTTAAATTTCGAAAAAACATGCTCTGTGAAATGATCCCGCGTGATTATAAATATCAAATATCTTTAGCAGGAAAAGTTATTTGCACTTGAAAAACATAGCGCGCTTAGATGTACCAACTATTTTGAATTTAAGGTTTTTGTGAACAGAGTATTATGTTTTTTTGACATGTAAAACGGAATGGGTCTAATTCAAATGAGAAACTGCAAAACCCTTTTTATTAAAACCCTTTTTATTTACAATTTCTTAGAACGGTTTGCAATAGTTTATTTATTTTTCAATTCAGAAAACATCTTAATTTATAATCACATAAATTAATCATAGTTTATTTTTTAGAAAATAAAATTATTATTATTATTAGAAGATTTAATTAATTAAAAAAAAAAATTCTTTAATATTTTAAAGAATAATTTTTATTTTTTTTTAATTTGAAAATAAACTATTATATATATATATATATATATATATATATATATATATATATATTTATATTAACAGAATAAATGCAGTGTCCATAGTTAAGTGTTCTTGGCCATTGACCATAAACCAACTTAACAAACTCTAAATAAGAATTATATTAACAAACAAGGGTTTTTTCCAAGTCTCATGCTGATGGCGATTACGAAAAGTTACAGATATTACAGTAACTGGATGGCGCATTAATAATATCTTCAAATGCTAATAGAAGTATGGTCGTGAGCCTTCTTAATTAAATAACAAAATTTACATGATACACACTGCATTTGAATCATAACTCCATTAAAAGTCAAAATCGAACACATAAACTCAAGCAGAAGGAGAATTAAATTTGTAATCCTAACCAAATTTTAAAATGCGGCTTGGCAAACAATAAGAGCTGGAACATTAGAACCTGGAAATCTAATAAATCTTGTAGCAGGTGGTCCTTCGAAAGCTAGAGGGGATAGCTCACTTGCTATTAACAAATAAATTCTACAATTAATTCAGTAAATAAACCGAGAGAAAACGTTTTAGGAAAGGAAAATAGAAGAAGGAGACCGATACTTATTTTACACTTGATGGGGTGGGAGAACACTAAATAAATCCAAAAGTCTGTGCAGTGATTAAGAAGTTAGCAAAAAACCAGTAATTCACAGAGTTGAATTATAAGCATACGCATTGTCATGCTCGAACGCCACAACCGTTAGCAAGAAGAGAACAACAGACTAGTATATGTATCTCTGAATACATTTCAGACTCGTATACAGAAATCTTTTCTTCGCCCCTGTGCGAATGCCACAACTTTCAGCGAGAAGAGAACAAGAAAACAAGAAGAGAACAATAGGTAAGAAAATTTATGGATTATTTCTATAACTTAACTTATTAATAATCTAAAGGTGGAAATTCTTTGAATCGTAATCAATGGTTCATAATTGTACATCTGGGAATTTAGGAAAGTTGTTTTCAAATAATAACGCTTTACAGCTTAATAATCAAATTGCAGTCACCTTCGTGTTTTTGTGTGTTAAATTTATGTATATAATTAAAAATATATTTTAAATAATCAAAAATTGCAATCACCTTCACATTTATATTGTTGGCTGTCGATAAAAAAAAGATAATTAGAACTATCATATCTATATTGTTTACTTAATTTCCCTTCCTACCTAATTCCATGCAATTTATAATATTTTAAATTCATGTCAAACATATTGTTACAATGTTTTGAACCTGGTTGAAAAATCCACACTGGTCAGCACCAACGTGTTGTAAAACAATCCACATTGCTCAACACAACACACCCTTAAAATTTATTGAAAAATATAACATTTTAAATATTTAGGAGTGGATTACTATTAATAACCAATTAAATAATTATATATATATGAAATTGTTTTGTTCATTGGAATCTCACAATATAATTTCAAGTAAGATTGTGATTTTTTTGTTGTTGATTTAAATACATTTTTGAATGCATAAATTGATTCATCGCCCTAAAAAAACCCTTGGGGGACTAAAACTCTACAAATCAAACAACATAAATTCAAGTTTTAAAAAAAAAATTATTGGATTTTGGTTAAAATTAACAAAAAAAAATTGTAGGTGTTTTGTAGGTGTTGAATCCATTTATGCATTCAAAAATGCATTTAAAAAACCAAAAATCACATATTTATTGAAATTATTTTGTCGATTCTTGTGGAAAAGTCTACTTAGTCTATAAGTTAGACTATATATATAATTTTATTAGAAGTATTAATGTTAAGGTTTTTTTTTTTATAAGTTAATTTTTTATTCTATAAGAAATATTTTACATCAAAATTCATAGGTTTGTATTGGTCCGCGTCCAGAGAAACCAAACCAAATGGAGAATTGCAATTACAAATAAATAAAAAATGAAGAGTTTGTTGAGTTTGTACCAAAAAAGAAGAAATGTATTTATAGAGATCAGACCACTGAGGCCATCTTTTGTCATTGAACTAAAGCAAAGACTAGGAAAGAAAAAACTGGCAAACCAAGATAACATTTAATATTTTTCAGAGTCAAAGGTCTCAAGCATAATAGGGTCCTTGGTACCGTCTAGTGAGAATTCCAGTTCAGGAGATAGTCCTAGGTGATCCTTGATTTCACTGACCCTGTAATATCCCAAAAGGGAGAATGCAGTAATACTAAAACACAATATAAGAACTGCAACA